>JAGTTH010006716.1:0-19285 GCA_022606485.1 Agraylea sexmaculata | reverse complement strand
TCTTGCTCGTAATTTTTCCATTAGTCAACTTTGAAGAGGCCACATCAAAGAGCCTTTCCTTCTGCCTTACATTTCCTCCTCTACCTCCATTCGATTACGAACATCTTATTTACCACAAGTTAATACGTACTGAATTAATACAAAACTAGTTAATGAACAAACAATCTTTTGATGCTCGTATATCTCTTACGGTTGTCGCCTCGTAGACAATTTAACGTTAATTTAAAACTATAATCTAAACCACTTTGTATTCCTCTAAACATCCCTTGATTAAATTGTAAGTGTAGGTTGACTTTATTTTTAAGTATAACCTCCTGCAGTGTTATTTCTTTCAATTGAAGTTTTTCTTGTATTTTCTTTCAGGATCACTCATAATAATTATACAACTATTTGAGGCACTAATTTATTCAATCATTTATTAATTTAATTTGCGCACGTGAAGGATTTTACGGCGAGTAAAAAATACAAATACATATTATTTTATTGATATCGTTGACTTCTTGGTAGAATACCATAATTAAAAGAAATTTGTTTGTTGTAATTTCACAGTATATAAATAAAAAAATACAATTTTTTTGTGTTTTATGAAAGTATAAAAAACCAAAATAATTAGTAAAGTCATTACATTACTTACAACATTAATAATTTTCAAATGCAATTGCATACAATGGTGTATTTCTGAATTAGTAAATTTAGGTAAAAATATTTTTATTGACAATAATAGGAATAAATATACATTTGTATAGTACTTTTAAAATTATAAAATATTTTAAAATGTTTTTAAATGAATTGAAAACAAAGTGAAAATGTGACCTTGTATAGTTATATTTTTTTTAATTATGTATTATTTTTTCAATATCTATATATGTATGTATCGTATTTAATATATTTAGCTAAAAAATAAATAAAAATTCACAAAAAATAAATTCAAACTTTGTGTCTCTTATAATTGTAGAGCAATTGTCAATAATTATACTTGCCCAAAGTTGCCGTTTTCGGTATTTTGCCTTCGCGGGTGTTTAAATTATTTATATAAATTAATATATGCATTATAGAACAACCCAAATTGATCATACTGATAATTTAATTATGTGAAAATAAGACAGCATACAAATTGAATTTGTTAGCAATGTAAATAAATAAATAGTGCTTCATCGCATACATTGGAGAATAATTATTCAGGTGGATGGATAGTTGGTAGTAATAAATAAAGTTTGCGTCTAGACTTGGTGGATGGTAACAAAGTCATTTATAGAGACGGCAGTAACATCAGTAGTAGAGCAAGGCAAGGCAAGGCAAGGCAAGGCAAGACAGACCAAGACGTCTTTGAATGTCTCTAATAAAATCCATTGCCTCCAGACAAATTAACTTTTCAAATTGACAACTTCGACCGACCGCCAACAAAACACTGCAGGGTTCAATACTAGCTTAGTTATTATTTTCGACTCAATTAAATAACACGAATCAATTTCATCTCCTTTGAAGATCGGCTTAATTTATTACGACAAACAAGTCCTGGTTTTTTAATAAATAATAAATACTCGAAAAATATTAATCCGAATCAGTGTAGTGCCAAGGTCAAAGAAATAATTACATACCCTTCCTTCATATAAATGCATCTCTTTTGTACTCTTATTGTTGGGATCAAAAGAAATGCATTAATAAAATATATTGTCCTTATTGCGTTTATGAATGAAAAAAATATTTTGATATCGAGTTTTATTTGAATAAAATAAAATAGCTTCATTCAATCATCAATTTAATCACATTTACTTAGATTTATTTAATATGAGTATATTCTTGAGCCAAGTTTACTCTAATTTCTTGGTTTGTAGATTGAATACTGAGGCAATTTTTCGGAGATACACCCTTTATTTAATAAGGTATCTAATAGTCGTATTCATCATAATAGTGTAATGATATCTTTAATCTATTCGTACACGCACCAATACTCAGCTGTGGTAAGACTCACTAACACACTTTTATTTCACTATTAATAAATAATGAAGACTTTGATATTTATTGATGGATTGCGTAATTTTCGCTATTCATCGTTTCTATTAATGGATTCCCAGGTATACGTCACCGTAAATACGATAGTAGAGTTACTTACTACACTTATGATCAGTTTTTGTTAGTTAATGCCTCGTCGGAGCCTCGGGCGAGGCACTAATTAACAAAAAAAAAAAGTACGGCAAAGCAGCTATTACTGTCTTTACCATGTACGTTTACAGCGACGCGCGCCTAGGAATCCCAAGCTTTAGCCTTTTTTAGAAAAAAGTGTGAATTATGTATGTTTTAGTTTTGTTATTATATAATAAATATTAATATTAAGGTCTAACCCTGCTGTGACTGTGGTAAGGTTTGTTACAGTAGCCAAGATTTATTGCATTGCATTGACGGCGGACATTGCACTCGAAACTCGCGCCTCTAAACAATTCCCATTCGCTGCTAATTGATAAATTCCAAATAAATATTATTAAAGTATCTCAATTTAGACTCTCTAAAAATAAAATCCACCAGTCGATTGTTGAAATAAAAATAAAGAAGCGTACGAGGTCCTCAATGGGATAATATATGAAGCAATACATCATTGTCAACGAAAAACATACAAAATCCATTAAAACAAATATGGCGGAAACAATACAATCACTCGTCACTATTGAGATGGATCACTTTACTCGATAAGCAAAAACTAAACACACATTCACCTGAAATAAGATTTATACCCTTAAAGATATATCTTGGATAGTTCAAACATTATTTTTGAATGTCAAAATATTGTGAGAACTTTGATTAAAATGTTACTTTAATAGCGTCTAGAAAATGGGGGTAAATGGTCATCATTGCATTTTTTTGGATATCCTTGCAAGAATCGAAATAAATAATATAATAAAATAGAACAAAACATCTATTAAATTATCAATTTTATTCATCGAATATTAATCCTGTCCACAAACAAATAATAAACTTAAATTCTCCAATTCAACACTATTAGATTAGGAATAGAATAGACAAATGGATTAAGTAGTCTTCATTGCAATTTTATAGTATATGGCTTATGCCAAGAACTTTAAACCTTAAAGGAGAAAATTAACAATTATGAGATTTAACCACATTAATGTGAAATTGAAATTTAGGCACCCATTTACCCCCATTTGCTTCTCTATAAATATATAACCTTATACACTGAACTTCATAAATAATTCCGAATTTCAGATATTATTTTAAGACATCAACAATTAAGATATTTTAAAGCAAAATTAAAATTGGGTAGTTGTGGAGCGCATTTACATTCTATATATTACCGTAAAAAATTTTGTATTGTTTATTAAAATAACATCTTGCGTGAATTTCAGGATATCCTTTATTTTTATTATATTATTTACTTTAATGATATTATATATTTAACCGCCTTGTGGCCGAGTGGTTAGTGTAACGGATTCGTGAGTGAAGACTCCCGGGTTCGATTCACGGCACCGGAGTCACTTGGTAGATCTAGCTTAGCAAACTAGATCTTAAGTACTCATTGCTGTGTGGTGGCCTGGGAAACCATCTCTACTATATTCTCCCGTAAAGGCCAAGGTGGCCTGGCCAACCCCTTATAAAGGGACTCCCGCCAATAGGGAAGGCGTCACGATATACTATACTATATATTTAAATCAATTTCCATATTCGAGGATCGAATTCCAACATTTTGTTCACAATTTGCTTAATTTTTATTAACAAATCAATTTCATATACATTCCATATATAAAGTAATGAACATTGAATAGGTTTTAATATATTTTTGTAATGTCTGAATCACACCCCTTTGCACAATAGACTTATTTGGGTGGTTGGTCGTTGAAGTACCTGATGGTCGTCAGGTGGTATCGGCGATGTCATTACAATTCAAGGAACGGTCTGGCAATTTATTGTAGTATGGAGACGAGGAGTATAAGAGGTTATGTGATTAATAAAGGAGCACGATGTTGGTGTGTATCCTCCTTAACCTCGGTGTGAATCATCCTTAATGATGATGGCCATTCACCCTCAACCACCATCCACCACTAATGTCACCTTATTACCTCACCCCCGACCTTAATACAATGCATCTTACAATACCTCACTATTACACACACTAAATTAAAATCATTTTAAATATACAATACTCATACATCTGAAAATTAAAAAAAAAATGGCAATTATATCATTTTATTTTTATATTTTTTCTTTACGCCAGAATTAGGCTGTCGCAAGTTTTCAGTTCAAATTAAACCTCTTTATGCCAAGCAAATCTTTTTAGAAATTCCATTTAAATAAATATTTTATAAGAATTGTAAAATTAAAAACCTGTACTTTATCCTTTGGTTGATTTTGTCTTGATTAAAAGTAATCATTGTGGTGGTATTTTATGACAACATTTTGGACCGCTTTGGATCTTCATTTTTGTGCAATCATTATTTAAAAACCACCTAAAATAATTAATTATCACTCGAGAGTTACATAGCTCATTGTTTTAGAATATGCCTAATAATCTTAATGATTTATAATAACACCTATATATATATATATATATATATATATATATATATATATATATATACAGAGTAGAATTGAATTAACTGAGAATTTTTGCGGAGGTAATAGGGTATCACAAATATAAAAAAAAGAAAATATAAAAGAGTTTTTTGAAAACAATATTTTTATAAATTTAAAGTTTATAAATACTTCACAGAAACAGCCGATTTCAAGATGGTGACCAAAAATATAGCACGAGATCGAGATTTAGTTATAGCACGCCGATATTGCCGAGCTAGGGTCCAGTTTCTTCAACCAGTGTTAAATCGTGTGCTACGTGGCAACAGATTATACAAATGTCGTGTCAAATATAAACATCCCGTGCCAAAGCTATAGCCAAGTGGGTCCGATGTTTGTATCGCAAGCATTCAGGAGAACTTGTATGAAACTGGAATGGAGTGGGAAAATATAGCACGGGATCGACGTTTAACAAAAGCACAAAAACAATATTGGCGAGCTTGGATTTAACGAGTTACATCTAGAAGACACGCATTTGGCGCGTAAATCGCCGAGATACACGAGCTCGACATTTAACACGCGTTTAAGAAACGGGCCCTATGCTTCTTGCAGATAGGCAGCATTGTGTGTGTGGCGCCTTACTACATAAAAACTTCGGCGGGAAACGAATCGCAATAAACCATATAAAAATATAAAAATCCTTTCGGTATAATGATGCGCCTTTTTCATCATCGATTTGAATTGTTGAGAAGAGTGTTGTATATTTTGTAAGTGTAAAAAGCGCTTCAGGTCCCAGGATCACTTCCGCTCGGTTTCCTTTCGAATCGATATTCGATAAACGGGAAAGTGTGTGGAGTGAGTGAGAGATATAAGAGGCAGCTAGACTGTGGTAGAACTAAGTAAGTATGGATAGAAAGGAAGGAAGGAAGGAAAGAGAGGCGCCGGAATGAAAATCGTGCCGCGACGGTGTGTTTACAATAACAATGAATCTTGCCTGGTCCGGTACATTGCCACAGGCCTCACAACTATACGCTTATCCTTCTACATTCAATAAACGGACATCTTCTCTACATTAACAATTATATTAATATATATTTTAAAAATATTATATCCGTTTGGTAGTAAAACAGATTTGTTACTGAAAATTACTTGTATATACTGATTGAATATATATATATATATATATATATATATATATATATACATATATATATATATATATATATATATATATATATATATATATATATATAGGATAAATAAATAGGGCTAAGCGCAAATCGTAACACAGAAGAGCGAATATGAGATGACCTATGATGATGATAATTAAGACACATAAACCTTAATTGAGAGACATGTACATTTAAACTACATATCTATGAATTAGCATGCTAAAAATCTATTAGAATTAAATTATATGAGGATGAGGACGCGGTTTATAAACGCGTACAATTTTTAAAGCAGTCTCATTTAAAAAACATTTTCAGGAAATTAATATTGATGTATACATTAAATGAAAGACAAACTTATATGTTTGTATAAAAAAATCCAATCATATTATATATATATATATATATATATATATATATATATATATATATATATATATATATATATATATATATATATATAGCCATAATACAGGCTGAAAATTTTACTAATTACGATGTTTTGAAGGAACAGTTCATTTAGATTTGGGTATTAAAGTAACTCTAGGTCTAGGTAGATTTTTGTTTATTCGGATTTCCAGGATTTTAAGGTGAATATTAATATAATTAAACCACAATAACAATTCAAAGGTACGGTTAAAAAACAAACTTACTAGTTATTTAATACAAAAACATATAAGCTTTTTACAAAAATACATATTATCAATATTTCATGTATTTTTTTATGTCATGCGTATATAAGTGTTATGATATATTTGAAATGTGTACATTTTAATGAAAGCGAAACCTATAGGTATATTTTCACCAAAATTTTCAAGAATTTTTTTAACACAAATATTTTAAGTTGAAAAAATTCCCTTTCCTATCTGTTTCTTTCAATTTGTAGATATTTTTTTGTGATTATAAGCCATTGTATACATAAAATGAAAACAGTAAATTAATTATTTTAATTAATATTTACTATTAAATTATTTTACTATTATTTACTATTAAATATATATTACACTGGTTTACCCTCGTATACAAACATCCTCCAAACATATTTCGTCTAGACAGAATTATACACTTAATATTATGACATGTTCGGTTTTCTATTATGCGCCTGAGACTTAATATATTTCCATAGCAATATGTTGCTTACATATTGGAAAATTCAATTCGCTGATGCAAAATACAACGGTTTCTTAAAAAATGGACATCGCAGTAATATTGTAGTCGTGTATCGATTTGGGTAGACAGAAGCTTACATATGAATATTTTTTCCAAGCTGGAGGAAAACCCATATGGGTAGGGTGGATCCTGAAGAGCTTATGGAAAATAAAGGTTTATTGATTATGGGATTTGGTGAGATTCTGTATAAACAAGGGTGATGTAAGTAACATATGCAACAGTCCGACTAACTATTACCAGTACTGTGGTCTGAAACAAGGTAAATACCGACTAATACTACCCACCACAATACCTGCTAATATTATGTATAATTATTTTGGGATATTTGTATATAGCCTTCTATAATACCTAGACACCTATAAGTGATAGATAGATAGAAGTGCTATTGGTTACTCTGGAACAGATTGTAGATATTTTTTTTTTTGATTATGGAATTGAATAACAAAATCAAATAAGCGAAACTTTGAATAACAACTGAAATATTTAAAGGACATATCATTAAAAATCTTTAACATATCTTTTTTCACAAACACATTTGATTTTGTCTGTCTCCACAGTCACTAATGATTTTACTATATTCGTGTTTCACAATATTTTTGTTTTATTCACATAGTATAATATGTTTTTATATTTCTAATTTTATTTTATTATTATTATTATTTATAATGTATTATATATATTTTAGTAGTTCAACAAGTGGATTTTTGTATTTTTTCCCATAAATTATGTTATGACTTATTAATTATTCTCATTACCAATTGATTGTACTCCGTATTAAAATAAGTAAAAGACTAAGTTTATAAACTTAATATTGTAACATCTAATCATAATGTATCAAAACATTGTTTGCAAATTATAATTATTAAAAAAAATGTATGATAATAGAATCGATCCATATTGTAAAGTGGGAGGTTATTTTAATATATTTATTAAAATAGTTGTTGGGATTTTTTTTAAATATACATATAAGGTGAAATATATTAATAATGCCAGATGGTTACTTATAATTTTTTTTACAGTTCTTCTATCTCTTCTTATATTAATAAATTATAGTCTTTTCCTCATATGTTTTAATGAAATATTTGAAATAATGGAATTTGGAAGATACAATAAAATAATATTAAATGTTTTTTATATCATCATAAAAATTTAGCTTGCTTTAGTTTGTCTTTAGTTGTCTTTAGGTTCTACGAAAGTATTATAATAATTAATTGTTTTCATTTTATATCTCCTTATCATTTTTTTGTACAGATGTACATATTATGTATATTTTAAGTAATTTTCTTAGACACATTTACCTGGTATTTATTTATTAAAATATATGCAGTAGTAATTAGTTAAGTATAAATATTAACATAATCATATCAAATGACTACATTTTTCTGGTGATTTTGCTATACTTTTATTTAACGATTGGACTTTTATTATTTTATAATATTATTAATAGTCATAATAAGAATTGTATAAATTTATTTAACTCATCTTAGATCATGTTTTATTAAAGTGCCTATGCAGTCTAAAAATCAATCAATTCAATTATTATTATAATTATATCGAAATTTTATTTCTCATGTTAGTTTGGGGTAAAAAGAATGATAATCTGTACAATTTGGAATATCAACTACTATAAATAATAATAACATTCTCAAAAATATATTTTAGCTAATATTTATCAATTCCGATATAATACTATAACTTCATCAATGCACCGAGTTTCAAATTTACCGAAAATAGACTTGGGGTACTTAAAGCTGTTTATTATTTAGGGTTCGGGATAAACTATGGATGATATTAAAATTCAGTTAGTGTTGTTTGGCCATATTGAAAGGTTGTGAACAATAATGGTAGATATTATACATGTAGCGAAAATCTCCCCAAACTTCCCACCAAAGCTACTTTATTACGTGAACTCCGTGGATTATTTAAACCACTCAATAAAAACAAACACTCTCTAACCAGAAAATTTAATATTTTCAATCATAAAGTATTCATAAGATAATTAATAAAATAGATTTTTATAGAATATTCTATACTAATGAGGAAGGCGTTTGTTCCGTATTTATAATATATGTGAATAGTTAACTACTCTTTTTTTATTATGTTTGTAAATTTTAAATTTTATACAAGGTGAGAAATGAGAGAAACTTACCAATGGCTTTTATTAATACATAGTGTTTTAGATTTGTTTTTTTTGTTAATTTTATTAATTTAATTTGTTGATGATCAATTTAACTGCTATATTATTAATTTGCACCTACCCGATTTAATTGTCTCCTCTGTATTTACCTGTAAGTTTAAGAAATCCGAATAAACCTGAGCTGAAATTTTATTAACCCAGTCATAATAGCCTATTTTTATTAGTCGAGTGGGATTTGAAACCATTACCACAGTATTTTCAACCATGCTTCTTATTATTATATAATATTATCAATTACAATTGTTTGTTTCGTTTGACTTTGCGCATTTCTTATTTTTAAAATTTCCTCTAGAAATAAAATAATATTATGTAATATTTTATGGGTTACTTTTTGATCGGCTTCGCTTGAATCTAAACTTACATACCTGAAAATTATTTCATCGGATGATGTATAAAAGTTGAACGGCTGAATATAAACACTCTGTTTTATCTGATAAATACTTTTGTTATTATAACCACCAGCGTATAAACCAAACGTATTAAATTCATCGTAATTAAAAGTGATGTTACAACAGATATTTTCCTGGAAGGTAAATATATATCAGTTTACAAAATGTGATTTTATATTGTCTTGGGGGTGTACAAGTCACAGGTATAAACATTGTCACGCGAACTTCGTAGACTGTTTATTATAATTGAATACCTCCCATCGCGAGAGATGTTTGAAAACAAGTTAATCTATCTTACTGAAGGGGTGGGTTTTGGGATTTAGAAGACGTAGGCTTCGCTAGATCGGGGTGGTTGTAAAACCCGTTTATTTTGCATGGAAATCGCCCCCAGGCTCACGATTTTCGACTCTTCATTAAATAACTTTGATTTCTTTGCCGGCAACTTTCGTCACAACTCAACTCCTATCTTCGACCATCAATCCACAGTTCACGGTTCATTGGTTAAGTCCTCTTATTTTCCTTCTCATTTAGAGAACCAAACTTTCGCGGTCTCAATTGAAAAACACGACAACTTTCTAAGCTTGCTCTACAAACGATGGGTTATTGACACAAAAACGTATATACAAATATTCAGTTTTACTCTTCATCAGTTTAATTAACTGTAACCCAAGTTATATCTATATCAGAAGCTTATTTCTCAAAATAATATGTGAAAATTTATAATTATATCATGGTGTATTAATTGCGTTAATACATATTGAGTAACTACTAGTTACCTCTTCAGAATGCGAATACCTGTAAATAACAATCTGTCATTTTTGTATAGCCAATTTATATATACATAAAAATATTGTATTCCAAGTTTAATTTTATAGATTAAAGATTCGATAAAAAATGATAAAATATACAGATTTACCCGCTTGATACGTATATATATAATAAAAGCTGGCATTTTAATAATGAGAAATTGTGTACTTTATATAAAAACTCTTTATTAAAAATGTGTAGTTTTAATCTTGATGTTGTTTATATATTAAAAATTGATGTGTATATTAAATTAAAGCAAAACCTTTATTTTTTTTATTAGTATATTCATTATGATCATTAATGAAACTGAAACTAAAATTGTATGTTTTTGTGTAAAAAACTCATCGAATTATTACTGAATCTAATTCTATGGTTATGTAGAAAATATGTTCCTACATCTTTTAACTTTTTTTGTGAATTAACACGTGTAATTTTGCAAGAAACAATTTAAATATCTACATATAATAAATATAATAGAATACCTTCTGACTAGTCTCTTACTAATAAGGTATATAGAGTTAAATTATGCTGTTAGTATTTTTTTATTACATCACAATGTTCCTTATAAACCGTGAATTTGTTGGTACATACGTTTTTGTATTAATTCTCTATGGATAATAAAAAAATACATTATATATAATAGTTTTTCACATGAATTTTTACACTGTGAAAATGTAAGTTTGGCTATATTCTGTGATTAATTCTTGCCTCGAGCGCATCAAACGGTAAAAGTTTTCCGAAGGCCGTAAAAAAGTTTGAAAAGCCTCGCCATAAAATAAAACCCGGCCCCATCCACAATATTGTCCCACTTCAGGTTGCCTCTTTCTTTCCTTTTTAATAAAATCAGTTAACCACCTCCTTTTTATCTCCACTGTATGTATGAACACAGTGCTGTATGATGGGGGCTGGAATACGCCCGTCGTTCTGTTGTTTTTTCCCTTAATATCCTCAGGTCATAAACAAAAACAGGTACAGACGGCTTTCTCTTATTTCCTTTCACCTTGCGGCCTTTTGACCGGACTCAACACCTGATTTATAACATCGCCTTTCTTTCTTTCGCTTCCCCAACGACCTGCAGCCAAGTTTAATCTGCGAGTGAGTCGTAAGTTAAATTTATAAATTCTAAACAAAAATATTCTCAATTAAGACACATTAAATTAGACTGTATATAAAAAACACACGTTGCCTTGCATTTTTTTTATATTAGTGTACTTGAATTGACAATTGTTCAAATTATTAACTGAACGGAAAATTAAGAATTTTTTTCATAATATTTGGATAAGTCCTGTGTATACATAAAATTGTTTAACTACGAAATTAAAACTCAAAAAGGACTGTAATTTTTATAACCTACTTTTAATTTTTGATAAACCTACTAACCTGGCAAGATTATTAATATATTTTAATATTAACAAAACAGATCTGTCGGTGATCTTAACTATTACTAGTTATACAAGTCACCGATAGACTTAATAATTGCCTCAGTATTTACCTTAGAATCCAGCAAATCGGAGTAAACCTAGATTAAGACGATCGATAGAGATTATGAACTGATCTAATCATTTTTTTTTACTTAAGCGGGATTTGAACCCATGACAGTATTTATAGCCACGAGTCTTATCCCCTAAGCTAATCTATTAGGCTAGTCTATCAATTCCATAGTCAAATAATTTAAAGTGTACGGATGGTAATGGGTTTTTATATTTATTACAAAAAAGCTAATGAATGTATTTACCAATTTTCAATTTATGATCGTGTGAAGAGGACCTCACACGATACTAGTGATAATTATAACTAACATGTACTGAGTTAAATATTGATCCATAGTCTACGATTATCTACTACAACCTGTACTAACTTAATATTGAGTCTACGACACCATTAGTAGTCGATCCAGTAGTTATACGAAAGTATCTGTTAATCCATTCGTATAATATAATGGTATCTTCTTAGTCGATGCACAATACAAGGATGTGGTGTGTGGAAAGCAGTGTTTACAGAGTAATTATCCATGGGCTTAGTATTTTTCGAAGTCTCGTCACGTCGTGGTGTGCTACGAAGTTTGTACAGCCTCTGAACCCATGTCATTCTATGGACTACTTTTAACCGAAAAACCCAAACCAAACTACTCTACGACCTGCGGACTTTTTCTTGCTAAAAATAAAATAAATAAATAACACTCTGACCGCATTGAAATATCAACAAGTATATTATTGGATCTCGTATAAAAAAAACTGCATTCAGTTTGACACAAAGAGTAATTTAAATATGCAGTTTAACTCTTAATGATCTTAACTCATTATAACACAAGTTGTATCCATATAGGAAACACAGCTTAAGAGCTATTCCTAAGTGAATAAATAAAGATTAGAGATTTTTTATTGGGATTCAATACAATACATTTTATTGATAAAGAAAATATAAAATTCATAGAGAATAAAAATTAATAAAAACAACAAATAAACTATACTTTATTATAACTATAGTTTGCTAAGGTAAAACGATTTTGAATTTGAGTGAGTGATTAATTAATTTACTATATTTCACTACTTAGTACTTCAGAGAAACAGTTTATTCCAATATGGTGGCCCAAACCTGATTAAAAAAAACTTTTAATATTATTGATTAATAAAAAATAAATATATATATAAATATATATTTAATATTTTTTTAATTTTTCTTACGATACCCTACCAACCCTTAAAGTATTCTCAGTTATTTCAAGTCCACCCTGTATATAAGAAATTAAAGCCCACCAGTATTATTAAAAGACTGAATATTTTGGTGCAAAAATATGTAATATGAATGATTTGTATTTCATTCAATGTAGACATTCATTAACAATATGCGATATTAGCTTTTATTATAATTTGATTATGATATTATTAAAATTTATGACATATGTTTTCACAAGAAATACTATACAAAAATTATTTATTCAATTATAAGTCACGTAAACTAGAACGAAATAATATGCTTCTAGGAATTGTTAGTTAATTTTATTGGACATTGAAAATTGATAAATTTTAATTAAAAATATAGTAAATTAATTAATCACTCACTCAAATTCAAAATCGTTTTACCTTAGCAAACTATAGTTATAATAAAGTATAGTTTATTTGTTGTTTTTTAATTAAACGACCGATCTAAATATTTTATTATGGATCGCAAAATAGGCTAATGATTCTGTGTAAACTTGATCTGGCACACATTGTCGTTATAGTAATTGTAGTTGCATTTTATGTTGAACAATGTGTGTTGAGCAATGTAGTTGTAATAGGACAGTGGGCCAGTGGTTGGTGTTTCGTGAACAACAAATGCACAAAGTTTTGTAATTGGAATGGTGAAATTGCGGCGGTAAACATCGGCTACGCCAATAGGCTACGAGTTACTACGAATACTGCCAGACCGGAAATTCGGCACATTAATACCACATACTACTACGATGGACGCCCATTGCCTAACTTTTACAATACTCACTAAATTATTATATATTAGAACAACACTCCTTCCATTGCATCATGGTATTTCTTAAGGAAACTCATTAAAAGGAAAAATTCACTTCTAGTCTAGTATGAATTAGGTTCTCAATGTCTGGATACAAGTGTCAAGGATTAGTGAACTGCAATAATCAACACCATGTTATTGAGCAAAAAACCTATTAAAGGGATGTTGTCTGATAAAGTGGATTTCTGGTGATCATTCCAACCATCTCGGTTGCATAGTGGTTAGTGCATCAGGTTCGAGTCCTGCTTGAGATAATTGGTGTATCAAGATTAATTAATCGGAATGATTTATCTTTAATATGTAAGATCTCTAATTGATTCAACTTATTTCAAAAATATTATATGAAAAAAAAATTAAAACATCAAGTTATTAATTTAATCATAAGCGTCTTGATTCACTAAATTATTCATTTAATTCGATCTATTTAATAAACGACAAAAAAAAACATTTCAAACCTATCACAAATCGTATTACCTGACTAAAAAATAATTAATAATTCATCACTTGCTCCTGAACACTTAAATTGATATGTAATAATAAAAACAGATTTCCGTAATTTAATTGCTTTATTTCTTTAATAATGTATACAAGGAAAAATGCATGAATTTAGACCCTTGATTTTAAAACGTTATTTTTATTTAAAAAACATAAATTTTTCTTTATAAACTAAGCATTTGGTAAGTTGCTATATTTTTGTAATTGTAAATAATTGAATTATTTAGGTAGTCAAAAAAAACCCTGGCATGTTTTTCTTGTTTTATAAGTTGAAACAGATTATAAAAATGTGCTCTTTCTATATTTTATGCTTCTTTTCTAATTTTTACTATCGTTACCCAATGTCTTATGTCATGAAAGTGAGCTTTTAGGTTTTATAATAGAATTGATTATCTTTTGTAGTGTAATATTTTTTTAATGACTAACCTTAATTATTGAAACCGTCATAATATTTTTAAAAATGTCATAGTTGTGGATGAATAATTCATATCGTAATGTAATTGTACACATTACTATGTAAAATTGGACTGGTCGAGTAGTTGGCAGTTAATGGCCGTACTGCAACTTAGCCATTTTGTGGCATTTGTCCTTCCACCACTACTTGTTTTATATACTTTGCAATAATATTGCACCCTCTTATTTTCCACTACAACCGTTACTAACTTATACCCAAATCACCTTCTATAACCCGACGCTGAATCATGCCCAAGAGGCCCATACATTTATCCCATATATGTCGACTTTCTTTTCACAAACATCGAACCGGAAGATAAATCAAAATATGTCCCAAAATATTTCCTATGATTTTGACAACAACTTTTCGATTCATATTCTATAAAAATCTCATATTCATAAAAATTATTAATTGAGTATAGTGGCCTTTGCCTAGCCGTGGAAGTTTGTGAGTGTATTAGTGAATTTAGATATAAACAATGACAGTCAAAAATTCCTATAAAAAATTGACGGACGGCTATCGGTATTTATTTATATAACTTCTAAAGTAATACTTGCATCTCGTATATACATATTTTAATTGTTAATGTAGAGTCTATTCTTCTTATTATTTATTAATCCTCATATCTGTAAATGGGTTCTTTTCCCCATACTTTTAATAATTTAATATTAGGTACCTCTCATAAAAATATTATTAGATTTGTCATGTAAGTTATTAGTAAAAATTATATTATATATTCATAGTAGGATTTATATATTCTTTACACCTAAGTCTTATTTATAAGATATTTTGTATTATTCAAACAATATAAAATTCAAATTATTATACTATATATTTTAATTCAATATATCTTTTTATAAAAAAATACATTTTCTGAAGCCTTAATATAAGAGTATATGTACATATTAAGAGACTTAACAATTTTTAAAAATATTCCTTTTTTATTTAAAAATACCTAGAATTCTATGGAGCAAATTAATATCAACTCTTTTTCAAACAAATCCAATATGTATATTAAATTATCATAAAAGCTCTATAATATTTGCAGCCTTTTAATCGTTTTTTCAATTTATCATTTAAATCGAATCTCGTTTTATACAAATAAACTATTGTTTATGTATTTTTGTATAAATGTACTTTTATTTTTTTCGGGTAATATAATTTATAAGCCATCCCTCTTCTAAATGTTAGAAATAGATTGACACCTAAGTTTAGCTCCTTGTACTATCAAATATTGTTTGTATATAAAGAATTTCTACTTAAGCTTCAACAAAATAAAGGAACTGGATGGATTCGGGGTATTTCTTGAAGATTTATTTTATAAATACATCTTGGACTCTTTTGATAAAATGTTAATATGACACTTTTTAATACATTCTCATACATCATAACTCGTGATCGTGATGAAAAATATATCTACGGAGATTTGATTGTATGCATTATAATATTAAAGGCAATATATTGAGGTTCAATTTATCGAGATTTCACTATATTGTTTCCTATTCTAATATTCAAGATCGTATAAAATATTTCTATTTTTGAGTACATACATTCGCATAGTCTGTTACAAATCATAAGTATCTGTTTGGTAATATATAATAAGAGTCAATATAATATAATATTATGAGAGAGAGTCCCTTTCAAGGGAACACGCAAATTTGACACAAATTGGCTGTGGGCCTTACCAAATACCTTCTTCACCACCCACCACCCCATCTCATACAATATACACACAACCCCCATAACATTATTATATATTATTTACACAATCATATTAAATATATCAAGGCACGTCGCAATCAAATTAGACACATATCAAATCTACTAATAACGCTTAGAATGTCGTGACACTCGCAAACAATAGGCTTTGCATACAAACCATCGACTGTTTGTAAGGAGCTGATTTGGAATTAAGGTAAATTAAATCTAATTAAAAATTGCAAAAAAAATATGGATAAATCTCTAGGGATGTTGATATTTTGAATAAAAAATTGATATAATACAATGGCTTTTGAGTGGGTTTTTACAAAATTGTTTTTTTAGACACAACAACGAGTTAATTCATTGTCTTTCGGTTATCTTAACGTTTACTAGTTACACATGTCACCGACTTAATAATCAGTATTTACCTTAAATTCTGGGAAATCAGAGTAAATCTGGATCAAGACGATTGATCTGTATTCTATTAATATTATTCCCTATCATCAAATCAATTTATCCCCTGGTAAATTATCATTATCATAGTCTATTACTAATACACCATATATTTAAAAAATAATAGAGTTTATCTCAAATTTATATCAAAACATCTTATGATTTAGACTTTATAATGATTGATAGAACAATACATCTTAGTTGTACAGAGTATATATATCTTTTTACCTATAACTAACATGAGAATTTTAATATCATTTTGATTTGATATGAGAGAGATATTAAATAATAAAAAGTACGAGGAAAAAAAATCCCATTAAAATAAAACAAATGTTCCATATTCAAATCAGCTGTCCTGTTTATTTTTATTCTTGATAAAATCATTGTAATAATTTAAAGAATCTCTCTTTCGAAAAGAGTACAATAAATATTGAAAGCTTAAATCAAAGCAAAGCATAAATAAGGTGTGATAATAATTGATATTCAAGAGACAAACTCGACTGTTTCACAACCATTTGACACAAGAGTTATTTAGAATTCACGTCAAACAGTTCTCTTATTAAAATCCACTCACAAAAGACGTAGACACTTCATACCTCGCCTTTTCAATTAATTTATTCTCATATCTCGTAAAATCATCATCAAAGTAACAGTTTGTCTCCCATTTGATTTATTAAACTTCTTTATAATGAATTCATCATGTCAAATTATTTATCAGTAAATAAAATTACAGTGTCTTTTGATATACGACTTGTCACCGACTGACTTAATATTTTTTTCATTAAATAAAATTCCACACTATTTATGACGAAAGATTTCGTTATTAGAATTTATATGGAAACCACAATCCACAAAAATGGTTACAATTAATCGATTAAAATTGCAAGTGGAAACTTAATAGTACAATGATAAAAACACGAGATTCTCATACTTTTCAAAAATATTATTAAAAATTAAACGAGCAGATTAGTTCTATTTATTATACTATATAATATTATGCTTATTACCTTTTTAGGAATTTTGAGTATATTTTTAAATATCAATGTTTGAATTATAATAATTTGAAAAATATGTTTCTCATGTTATTTCTTTCAATATTATGTTTTCCATCGAATTGTCTTTATAATTTATTATCATTGAAGAAAGGTCGCAAAGGTCGTAAGAATCTACGATGCGTGTTATTCATTTTGAGTCAAATACAGCCTAAGGATATTTGACCTAAAATCAACCACCCGCCTAAAATCATATATGCCGCCCCATCAAAACTCAACATGGAAAAAATATATGATATTTTAACAAAGGTGGACATTTATAATGTCCATTGTATATAAATATTACTTTTTGATGTAAAAGATTTTTAATATATTCTGAAAATGCAAGGGATTTTGCCGTGGTAGCACTTTTGAAGTGATTTTGTCATCGATGTTTCGAAGAATAGAGCTTCTCGAGATATTGAGAAGGATGATGTTAGGAGGAAAGGCAAAGATGCTTCAGATTTCAGGATTATCTGAAGTAACCAACTGAAGCTTCGTTTCACACAATACCGTGAGTTTCTTCTCAGCTTTCAATCTATTTCATCCGTCACACATATAATAAATATAAATTAATATATATAAATAGACATTCACAGTTATCAAAAGATATTCTAGCAATATGGAATTAAAACAGAATAAATGGATTCATCAAATACTACTATTTAAATTTTCCCAAACATATTTTTATTTATTTTTATTAGACAGAATGAACTTGAACAAACTGAGAATATTATAGGGGGTGGTATTTTTTTTATAATATTTAAATGATTCCAAGATGCTGGCCCAAACTGTGATTACATCATGTATATTCGATGTGCTTACTTATATTACTCTGTACACCTAAGTCTATTTCCAAAGATGTATTGTTCTATCAATAAATGTAAAAAACTTATGTTAATAAAGCAAGAAATTGTAATAATAAAATACTTATATTATATCTTTCAATTCAAAGTTGCGTGTATACCCCCGTTGAGTAAAGACGTATAGTAAAGTGCTCCCGCATGGTGTCGCAAGTTCGAAAGTGACGAGTGCACAAGTGACACAACCACCAAACCGGTCTTGCTTCGATTTCTCCTGTCCGGTATCATACTGTTCACTTATATTACACTGTAATTTCTCCACACTACATACAAGACAATGGAACTGGATCATCAATGTCCTGTTGCCGCATCGACTACAAATACGCTAGATTCTTGGATCAAAGCCCCGACAAAAACAAAGAGAATATCCAGTCCGGAGAATGCCAGTAAAGCCAAACAGGCATGCCCAAATAAGAACTGGCTTGCTGTGCCAACAGCAAATCGCTTTCAACAATTAGAAGACAAACAAGAGGAGCAGGCGATTGGCAAAAATACGCCAAAGCCACCACCTATATTTGTGCACGCAGT
>JAGTTH010006709.1:0-83114 GCA_022606485.1 Agraylea sexmaculata | reverse complement strand
TTATACACAACAGCGTGTTAATTAATTGTCTGTCAGTGATCTTAACTATTACTAGTTACACAGGTCACCGACTTAATAATCAGTATTTAACTTACAATAAAGGAATCCAGAGTAAACCTACATCAAGACTATTGATCGGGATTTTACCAATATCACTCTCGTAATAACCGATCTCCCAGTCGTAATAACCGATCTTATCATTTTTTACTTGAGCAGGAGAGCAGGAGCAACTGTTTGTAAGTACACAACTCCAATTTTCACTAAATAAAATATGTATACTATATAATTATATGTGTTAAGAGTTGGCACTGCCAGATTTAATCACCTCAGTATTTACCTAATCATGCAGGAAATTAGAGGAACTTTTTAAATTAATTTACGACTATTTAGTAACAATCGATTACTTCATTTGGTAACTAATAAAACAAACGCCTTTTAAAATGTTTGATTTTTTTTTTATAAATTAAATATAAATAATGTGATAGTATCATATGCCGAAGATTTATCTTTCGTATTTGGTATTAAATTTATAGACACAGCTTTTTGATGATAGTTGATACAAATAATGTGATGAGGGTGTTCGGAATTGAAATGGCAGACGGCAATATCAGTGTTGGTGTTATTGTGTTGAAAGGTTAACGATTCAAGAATACTTCCAACGTTCAAATGTCAAAACTGATTTAAATATGAAAATACTTTTTTTTTGCTCTAGAGACAACCCTTTGACGAATATCATGGAAAAAATTTAATGAAAGATCTCTACCCGGATTCAAAGGGTTTCGACAGTATGTAGATCTTGTGTACGTGTACAATGTATTTGTATAATACATATTTATATTATCCTTTGATAGAAGAACGCCACGTTTCAAAAAGTAAGAATTTTCAGCGCTTAAAGATATTGGGTGGTATGAATAACAATGTGGAAACTTACTCCCAAAGAACGGTTAAACTCTTTTACTTACATTGAAGTGATTTTCGAAAATATATATATGCATGTTCTTAAAGGCTATTTTATATAATATAAAAGTTTATACATTTCAGTTTTGTATATTTTGATATATTTTTAATGGTTGAGTCGAGATTTGCATGTGACAAATCAGACAGCCGCGCTTTTGTTCCAAACAAATCCTCACCAAGCCATTAAATTTATATTTTAAAAAATGTTTATAAATCAAAAATCTCACAGTATTTTTTCAATAATAAATCACTCTCTTAAAACTTAATTAACCACGCCCTCAATCATTTTTATAAATAATTTTTCTTATTATATTATTACATTTTTTGTCGTAAATCGTAAAAATAGGAAAAAACATTTTTTAATATAAATTTAAAAAATCTTTCGTAGCTTTAGAATCGACTTTGGGCCACCATCTTGGAATGAAATTGTTTCTCTCAAATACATAGTAGTGGATGTCGCTGCGTGTCTGTGGTGTCTGTTAAATACGTCGTGAATTAAGAACAATTTTTTTTTTATGTTGTTTCACTTATTTTTGCGCCACCACAATAAATATTTGCAGTTAGTTCAAGTCTGCTCTTTATATTTATATTATTGATTAAAAAAATATTATTAAGACCATTCACTTAAAAATAATTTCATAACGCTTTTTATCTTTTGGGTTAAATTAGGTTAATTATTTTTAAAAAGCATGCACAATAATACACAGTGTGACATTTTTTCCAATTAAATATTCATTTTAATTTTGATTAAAATCAGTCATGCAGTATGAATATTTGAGTTGCACTGTTAATAATTAAAATCGTTCAGAGTACAAAATTAAATTCACTTTAAAAATATGTAATCACTCTTCAAATTGACTCAGTAATAGGAGTTTTATTGTAATTTTTCTAATTTACTTTTATAGTTTTAAAGTTTAAAATAGATTTGTATGAGATATTTATAACCAAACTCGAACTATCCATTACTCAAACCACATCGTAATAAAATTGAACGGGATTGGCTTTGACAAGAGGAAAATGAAAAAAACCAAAGAGGAAATGTCACCGGACTATTTGAAATATTTCCCCTTTTTCCTCAATCACCATATATTGTAGATATCTACGCTTTAACGGATGCACAAATATGATAAAATGGAATTTTTTGATGTATGAGTATTGAAAAACGTTTAAAAATAAATTTGTATTCACACAAGGAAATTTCACCTGGTGACACTTCGTGGAATGCTTTTTTATCGAAAAGGAAACTTTATTTTTTAATCCATCAAACTCAGTCAACGAAAATGTGATGCTTCTACCTTCAGATGTGATCCATCATATTAGGAAACTTTTGCTTCGGAGCTTTGCCAGACATCTGATGAGCAAAACATATGGATTTTCACCACACTGGCTAATAATACACGAATATATATTTTTAAGCAATACCTAACTAACTGAAAAATAATATCGATCGAAAATTATAAACAATCATCCATCAAATTTTAATGGGGAATTACTCAAATTAAGTCCCTGCCGTAGCCATCTTCATATAAATTATCAGTACTGAAAATACCCACTTATTCAGGATATACAATAGAAAATCTCTCTTAATAATAATTTTACACAAGTACTTTTAATACAAGATTAAAAATATTTAACAAATATGCTTTAGAGTGAAGAATCAAGTGGCAGTACAATCTTTCAATTCAAAGTTATAAGAATTATGAAGTTTATTATACCTTAAGTCCTACTTAATATTATATATTTGACTCTTCCCCTTGTAGGCTTGTGGTGTCATAAATTATGGCGGGTTAATTTATCTCTGTTTAGTTTGTCAGTCATGAAACTTTAACCTAATAAATATGATAGTAGTTAGCGGACGATAAATGCAGGTTGTAAAGGGAATGGCGCATTCCTAATATTTTAACACTACAAAATCAACCAAATAAAAATTGTAAAGAAGGTCTATACAGGGTGGACTTGAATCAAGTGAGAATATTTAAGGGGTGGTAGTGAAGCGCAAATATAAACTAAAAATATATTTAATAAAAATTAACACACGTTATAGTCACTACTGAGTACTTGAAAGAAACAGAAAATTCTAATATGGTGGCCCAAACTCGATTACCGTACTCGAAATAAAAACTTCATTTTAAAAATAGTGATTAGCTCAACAATTAAAGTGATTTATGCGTAAATAAAAATGTATTTAACATTAAGACTGCTCCAGCGTATAATATCGTAGGTGCAAAAAAATTCTGATTGCTCTTAAGTCTTTATGAAACTGAGCCACATATTGTATGTATGAAACGTCAAAAAAAATTCAATCATTATTTATTCTATTAAGTGGGACTTTTTTGAAATAGTAAAATGGTCCTATTTGACCGGCAACTAATGTACATTCATCTATTATCTATAACACATTTAATGTATCTGTCAATAGAAGGTATTCAATCGTAAATTGTTATATTTTATAAATAATAATTAAACCGAGTGACACGTGACAGGCAGTGTTACCAGATTGAATATGTGGCTCAGTTCCATAAAGACTTAATAGCACACAGATTTTTTTGCACTTACGATATTATACGCTGGAGTAGTCGATTAACAAGTGAGCATATTTTTAAGCCGCCTTGTGGCCCAGTGGTTAGTGTAACGGATTCGTGAGTGAAGACTCCCGGGTTCGATTCACGGCACCGGAGTCACTTGGCAGATCTAGCTTAGCAAACTAGATCTTAAGTACTCATTGCTGTGTGGTGGCCTGGGAAACCATCTCTACTATATTCTGCCGTAAAGGAACTCCCGTCAATAGGGAAGGCGTCACGATATACATATACATATTTTTTACAAATTGTGATTTTTTGCATGAAGTACGGTATTAATATTTTAAAATAATTTTTTTATTATATCCTCAGTTTATTTAATTCCACTCTGTATACATATGTAAATGTGCAATATGTCTGTAATACATATGGGAAAAAAAACTTGTGTATTGTTTTATCGCATTTATCATTTAGTCCAGGCGTATTCGGATCACGCAATATTCCGTACGATGACGTGTAATGGGTAAATAATTTATTTGGTTGTTGCGGATGCGATTTGACTAATATGCAGGCTCACAAATAAAACACAGGGGTGGAACAAGAAAGAAAACGAGGGTGGAAATACACACTCGCGTATTGAACGGAATTTCCATATTGTTGTCTGCCAAGGCACAGCATTATTAGGCGTTGTATAAATATAAGAATATAGAAAAGTATACGCACTTCTCAATTATGCAAATTGGACAGGTCTGAATCAGGTACGATCCGAAAATAATTGAAGCTTGATTTAAAAGTCAAGAAGGTTGCTTGCGTGCCTCGTGCACACATCAATTAGAACCCGCCCTTATATACAAATACTTTTTAGCTCTACTTTCGGACAACAAACAACGCTTTCTTTACACAACGCACATTAAAAATACACACATTGATGAACTAAATAGAAGAAAACAAAAGGACATTACTGATTCGGATGTATTCCGCTATAACCGATGAAGTTATATCTATAGAAGTCACTACATGCACATATTATACATATACATCATTTACACATACGCGAGCTGTGGCCACCTACAAATACTGTAGCCCCTACAATCCAACATTCTAGAGGTACAAGCTTTTTAAATATATCAATTATTAATGTCGTACTTTATCATCTCTAGTAAATGTTAATATACAAGGTGGACTTGATTATTTTGGGGGGGTGGTAGGGTATCTTTTTTTTTTAATTTGGGCCACCACCAACTGTTTCTCTGAAGTAATTACTGAATATTGCGTGTATATTGTGTCTGTTATGCGTAATTTATTATTTTTTAATATTAATAATTAAATAAAAAAAATTAAAAAAATCGATTATTCTTACGATACCCTACCACCCTATAGAATATTCTCAGTTATTTCAAGTCCACCCTGTATATATTGAATAAACGACAATTGTGTTAGATAGAGGCTCTGTGCAAAAAAAACACAAATATAATACACAAATACATATTATTAATAAAAAATAAGTATAGTTTTTTTCATAAAAATGTTTAAATCGCACCATGAAGTATTATAAATATATGTGAGCTCATTGGCTAAAACCAATTAGAGAGATTCACATATAAACAATACGCACTAGTTATAGCTATTTATCTTAGGCATTGAATAAATTGTCACTTTTTTCGTTGTTAAAATAATACAGCTTTATTAAGAAGAAGAAAGTAATTCTTTATTATTCGTATTTGAATATTTCATTTAAAATATTGAATTCATCGAAAGGATACATAACTTGTTATACAACCAAGCTCAGGTTTTCTATACACTTTACTATTGTAGCTTTAAGATGTTGAAAAGATGTTGGATTTTAAAAACTAGAAAAATGCATAACCCTATTTACTTCAAGATTAATTATTATGACAAAAAAATAAATAAAATTTCCACTTGACCTATTTTCAAATCAGTAAAGTTGCACTTTTGTTTAAACTGGTCTAATTACTATACGAGTTATGTTTTTGTATGTGATTTGGTTGTTATTTGTTTTTCTATACAATTTCTTTAATAAATATAATTTACATACAGTTTTGATACATTATGATTAGATGTTACAATATTAAGTTTATAGACTTTTACTTATTTTAATACGGAGTACAATCAATTGGTAATAAATATAATTAATAAGACATAACATAATTTATGGAAAAAAATACAAAAAAACCACTTGTAGAACAAATAATATATGATATTTAATCCATGTACTTAGGTGTTATTTTGTATGATGCTTTGGTAATATATTTAATTTATTTAATAATCACCTCGGCATTGAAATCCCGAAAATCTTGGTAAACCAAAATTGAAATTAATTTATATTATTAATGATATTAGTGGTAATAATTTGTGAATATATATGTAGATGAATTCATCTTTGAGAGATAGTAATGGAAATAGTTTCTTTTTAAATGTGTGTATATATATCAAATTTTTATTAAATTTCATCAACATCTGAACTGTGGATTTTTATGTAAATTAATATATGACAATATTTTTTTAATCAATCTCCTATTCATAAATATCAATTTTAGCGATTACTTTCTATGTCTCTCAATGCGTACGACCCAAGAAATAAAACTAATATTGCATAGTGTAACCTATAATTTCTGCATGGGAATCATCAATATAGCAAAAACATTATTTCGGGATAATTTAAAACTTCATCCAGCTATGGATTTTACACAAATGATGATATAAAGGGCAATTGTTCACATATACTTATATTAAATTGATATTTTTAACAATGAACAATATTTGAGAAATTTTTCAAATCGAATATATATATATATATATATATATATATATATATATATATATATATATATATATATATATATATATAGTAGTCATAACATAATTTATGGGAAAAAATACAAAAACCCACTTGTAGAGATTTAGTTGTTTTAAAAAGACCAATCTTATATTGATTATTTAAGAGTAAAATTTATATTTCCTTAGACATATACCGATCTTCTTCTTTGCAAATGTATATAAAAACAGTACGGAATCGAGGATACTTAGTATAATAGATAGAAGAAAATTAACTTTCATGCAACGTTTGTTTGTAGAGTGTCTGGCGTCAAATTTTAATCGGCATCCCGTAGTAAAGTGGAGTCGGTAGGTTTGTTTTATTCTTTCTGTGCAAAGCCGCATCCAACAATGTGTCGTCACTGTTGTATAGGGGTAGGTGTATATTGGGGTGGTTGTGTTTGAGGGTATATTCGCTTTTCACTGCAGCGTGTACTGCAACATTGAACATCTTAGCGCTTGCGTGCTGTTGCTTCTTTTTTGGGGCTACATAAGAGGTGATTAATTAAAATGAAATGAGAAAGTAGAACGCGGTTTTGAGTGTGTTGAATATTCTCAACGGGTTATTCCGGAACATTAACGACATCTCGTCACAAAAACGCCTTAACGCTGAAAAGCTCTCATCCTCCCTGTGGGATAACCAATATAAACTTCTTCATACAAACACGTTTTATACATTAAAAATTGTATTATTACAAATATATATATATATATATATATATATATATATATATATATATATATATATATATATATATATATATATATATATATATATATATATATATATATATATATATATATTATTAAGAGAACACAGCCGTCTGGAATACCAGAGAACCTACATCTCTGATGGAGCTTTCTTTGAGGAGGTTTATATACACAACAACGTGTTAATTGTCTGTCGGTGATCTTAACTATTACTAGTTACACAGGTCTTAATAATCGCCTCAGTAATTTATCTTACAATACAGGAAATCAGAGTAAACCTATATATATATATATATATATATATAAATGTACATACTAGCAGACATATGATCTAAAGGTAAATATGATAATATATATTTTTCAGTTCAATCTACTAGAAGGAATACCATTTTATTGGTTCTAGTAAAAATATTCGACCAACAAAACACAATAAAATACATACGCAAATAATAAAAATTGCAGTGATCCTTTGACATACAATGCTAGTTACATTAATATTACATTTATATAAATTAAAATATACTAAATTTATTTTTCGGATGATAAAAACAATACAAATTATTCATATTGGTTTTTATGTATTTCACATTTAAAATATCTCAAACTTAGTAAACAGAATTCTAATAAATAATTGTATTATTATCGATTTGGATGATAGTAATATATTTTTTATTTATTCATAAACCAGTATAATATTTGAATATATTGAAAAATATCATTAAACTGAATGCTAATTAAATATATTATTACCGTTATATAAATTAAAATATACTAAATGTAGTTTTTGGATGATAAAAACAATACAACTTATTCAAATTGGTTTTTTTGTACTCAAACTTAGTAAACAAAATTATAATAAAGAAGAATTATTATTTTTCGATTTGGATGATAGTAATATCTATTTTATTTATTCATAAACCAGTATAATAGCTCAGGGGATAAGACACGTGGCAACAAATGCTTGATTCAAATCATGTAAAAAAAATATATTATTCGGTTATTACAACTGGGAGATCGGGAATAATATTAATAAAATCACGATCGGTCGTCTTGATCCAGGTTAACTCTAATTGCCTAGATTATAAGGTAAATACTGATTATTAAGTCGGTGACCTGTGTAACTAGTAATAGTTAAGATCACCGACAGACAATTAATTAACACTTTGTTGTGTCTAAAAAACAAATTTTTTGCATAAATTGATAGAATAATCAGTGCTCTAGTTTAGTATTGAAGTGTGGCTCTGAGTAGATTGTGTTGCTATATTTTTTTTAAATTTACATAAGTGCACGATACATAAATAGTATTCGAATGAAAAAAAGAGGTTCTGAACGAAAAATACGTAAAACCGTGAACTTCACAAGAGTAAAAATTATGTGATCGTGTCTGGAAGCGAAAAGATTTACGAGCTTTTTTTTCGCACTCAAATCGTTGGCCGGATTTCTCCGTACATTGTTTCTGGAGGATAAAGTGTAATATTTTAGATTTATCCTCGTATTCGGATGTTATATTTATATGTAAAGGCCGACACTTTCCCTATTGTCATTCTGACCGCACACATCCGACCCTCTAGGAAAGTTATCACTAGAATACTAGGTTCATTAGTAAAAAATTACTCATATTTATTTTATGACCTCCCAAAAAAGTATGTTATAAATAATCTCATAGAGTGTAGAAAATTCCTTTATGCTCTGTCAAAACAAACCAATTTACATTTAATTGATTAAAATGAAATCAGTGTATTTATCCAATTTTGTTTGTCGACTCCCTATTTGATTTGGTTGGTTGGCCAATGAATTCCTATTTGTGTGTTATTTCGGGATAACTGATTTGACCAATAAATACAAACATCAAATATCAACATTGTTGCATTTTTAAAATATGTGAAGTTTCCAATTCTTCTTAAAAAAACGAGTATTCTATAATTGTCCAACTAGTTAATTCGTAACGAGCAATAAACTGGACTACATTTATACTTTACTACAACTGATAAATCTCATATTATATTTTTAGTACATCTCAAACAGGGCTTATTCTTATATTTCTATTTTAAAGTTCAAATCCTGATAGGTGCTTCAGAGTTTACTGATAAATAAAATTTCGGTGGTTTTATACATTTTTTTCGATGGATAATATATTATGTAACGTACTATTTTGATTGTAGTCTCCTCGGTACAGAAGAATATCAATACATTTTCTCTGTTCAAACATTATTTTTTATTCAAACCCTGTTTGATGGATAATATGGGATAATAACACAGGACTTGTTGAGCAACGTACCGTGAAATATTTTCATAAAAATCTTACTAAATGTCAATACTTCAGACTGGCTTCAGACATCTGGCATATTTTTAATAATGTGTGTATAAAAACTAGTCAAAAGCCGATACGATATTGAATGTGGAGGACAAAATGTGGGGAGAAGTTTGCGGTTTTGAGGAAGAGGGAAGATGGAAGTTGCCGGCGGCGGCAGCGAAACGCTTGGAAGGCTTTCAAACATAAACATCCGTCGGATTCCGGCGGTTTTAATTTTGAAAATTGTTCAGAGCAAAAATGCGACTGAAAAAATATCCCCGGGCAAGTCTTATATCCAACTACACACAAAGGCCGAGTGCGATTGACAAAATATTTGTGATGAATCGAATGAGTAATGAGACTTTTTCAAGCATGACCACCGAAATACAAATAGGAGAGGTCAATAATGTAACGGCGGTCATATGTTCGGGTCAAAGGGGCGATCAATCATAGCTTCGCCAGTGATTAATATATTAATTAGATTCGTGCGAGCAGGTAGTCGAACGCCACCCCCTTATCCGAAAGTCACCCCCGCGGAGGTCTGATGTAATTTGGCATTATTTAATGTTCTACCGGCGACGGCCTATAACGACAACATTGCGTGACCAAATGAGGGTTGAAACCGGTGACAATCGACTGCCAACAGGGTTGTTCCCTTCACCACAAAACCACATACAACAAATCTAAGAACACTGCTTACCATACAAAAACTTCTACTCCATTATCATTCACACTGCACTTAACAAACTGCTATTGATATTAAAACAACATCTTTAGTCAAAAAATTTTTGGTATCAGAAAAAACTCCCTCGTTACATGTAAGAAGAATTATTATTTTTTATAATTTATGTTACTATTTTTATGAAATGACAGTATTCATTTTATAATACTGTTGCCAATTATTTATTTTTGAGCTACTTTAATTTTGTTTTAAATAATATTAAATGCAAACCTACAGTAATTTATATTATATCTAAAAATATATATTATATCTCTATACAACTTGAAATTTAATATTTATTATTAGATAACAAGATCATCATCGAGTAAGCTTTCCCATGAATGCTTTAAATTAACGATCTCAACAACAAAAATACATATCAAATAATTTTTTTATGATTTTTCTTGGATGGTCTAAATAGCCACTTAAATTTGGGCATATACCAAAAATATTTGAAAAGATTACAATATTTGTAAATTAAATTTCAATATTTTCTCAGTGACTTTGGTTGAGGTATATTTTTTATAACATCTTATTAAGTATTTACTAAAATAATAAATATCTTAATATTGACTATTATCTGCCACACGACCTTTTTAAAGAATTCGACCTAGTCTATTATCAACAATCTTTGGGATGTGGTATTCTGAAGATACCGTGGTTTTTCCAGGGTCGCCGAGATAAGATCAGACAACCCTGGTACTGCGGTACCGGTCTGTACCCTCTGTAATAGTAGGTCCTTGTTATTTGGCCGAGTTCGCACTGTCTCCAAGAAAAAGCTATTAGCGCGTAGTACATTTGATGAATTACAAATTCGCCTCGCTCAATCCCCATCCCCCTCAATATGGGGCGACGAAACAGACAAATGAGAACTGAATTTCTTCATCTCTCTTCTTTCTGTCGTCTGCCGTCTAAGCCTTATTTTTTCCTCTTTCTCTTGTCAGACAAATAATGTCATCGAATTCGATGTTTACACGAGTTTCCTCCCCGCTACGCCAACGTCTTCTCCCGATTATATTCAGGGCGGTAAAACTTTCGACATCTCAATTCGACTAACATAATTTATTATTCACATTACACACACCGAAATATTATATTCGAAGCACTTATCGACAGCTTTATTACGATGTGAATATAAAAATACTTGAATTGTAAAAAATCGGCCCACCAACTTTCGACATCTCAATTAACTACAATCAAAATAGTCACTACACTAACTCTATATTCAAATAAATTCATTCTTATATTTATTTTTTATCATTCTTCTGAATTTTATTATATGTACGTGAAATTTATTTTTTATTTGCATTCTTAAATATACACGTGGAAAAATCCGGTAACTTATATAATTGGATCTGATTCGACGTATGTATGTATGTTCTTTGAATCAAATATTGAGTTTGTACAATTTTCACATTGAAATTTTTCATATTAATTATTGACAAATTTTTGGAAAACACGTTTGGTATTTAACGATAGAAATTATATTTTTTAATATTTCGCCCTTCAAACCGATCAGATTTGTGAAATCTCTTCACAGATGAAGGAAATATGAATAGACCTTCAACGCTGTAAATCCAGGATAGTCGACTTGAACAAGTATAAATATATGTATTATTTATGATTAAAATACATTAACTGGATATACTTTCATAAGAGGAAATAACCAATGAAGCCATAATACGAAGTTATCACGCAAGTGATTGCTTCAATAATCCCTTCGTAAATTTTATTACTAGCACATTGACACGACGAACCTACGGAAAAATAATGCATTGTGTCAAGATTATGAAAAAAATATTTAAATTAATAACATGCTAATTTGAATCCCTTTTTTTCGTTTCAGACATTCATCCCACGCATCTTGAGATAAGGTCTGTATATAATCTCTCTTTCATCGCCCTATCGGACAAGAGATCTGATAGCAAATTATATCCGATTTTTTTATTATCAAACAATGTTTATCTAGATGAAAATGTAAAGGGTAGAAGGTTCAATTTGTCTTGAATGGTGATGTAAAAGAAGGCAAATAGGAGAGAGTGGGTCGCATACCAAGTGGACGGCAATAGCCAACCCTTAAAGTACCCGGAAAAATACACCCTCTTATACCACCACCCAACTTGGTATTTTAACATTCACATTCAGATTTTTATTGGAAACAAATCTACCAGCCGAATCCGTTTATTGATTCTTGGCCGTTTTATAGGAAATTTGAAAATCACCTGTAGTAGACTTAACGTATGTAATTCCAAACTTTTTTTAATTTTTATTGCAACATTTAATTGTTTATTAACTTATTATACTTAAGCCTTTTACAGCATTACCTTTTATAGCATTAGCATTAAATATAATAATGATAACAAATGAAAAGAAAGCAACATAATAATAGTGATTATAAATGGATAATATTAGTTGACATACATATTTGGTAGATTTATCACTACGAAGAAAATAAAAAATATATTAACGGATTCGAAAAAAGTATATTTTAAAATGAAGGATCTTGAATTTTTTTCTAAAATAATTATTATTTTATTGAAAGAGCATCATGTGCATTATTAGAGGTGAAAATAGTTCAAATGGTCATTCGTTTATTTAACTATTGATAATAAATAAAGAATATAAAAAGTTTAGATATCGAATCGATAATCAAATAATGTTAAGTTGTAATTTATTTCTAAATGATAAATGAATATCGTTTGAGGGTGTTAATCTATTCTTTATGAAAAAAATAAGGCTTCATTGCAAGTGTAAAACAAGTAAAGTAATCGCCATATCCCTTGGCGCTTTACAACCATCTTAATTACACTTTTTAACTTTATTACGGCTTCTTCTTCAAAATACAAAAATGTACGAGATCATCAAAATGCAAAATTAAACAAAGGACAGATATGTACAACAATTTCTGAACTTGGGGGGAAAATATCTTGGACGAAAATAAATATATGATTGTAATAAAAAAATCTGGAGTCGGTTTAAGATGATAATCGCAGATCAAGGGTCTTTATTATGCTATTTTTACGATGCCATATGATCAGGCATCGCATGAAAATATTCTTAGAGTATGAAATACGTGTAAAACAGGTAATAGAATAAGGTATCCATTGAGAAAAGACAGAGAGGTTATGCGGCGTGGTCGTCGCAGCTGGTCTCTCGTGTTATATACCGTTTTGACAAGAAAAGAAAATGTTTTATCGTTGAGGCTTTTTTACGATCTGGAGGCTGGTAAACTATTCCCTCTTCCCTCCAAAAATACCCCATTTTATTCACCAACAACTAGACCATTCAATATGAAAGTACACGCACGCCTTACGAAATACACTATCGAGTCTTCTGACAGGGTTGGACAGATTTTAATTCACAGTATGAATCAAGTAGTTTTCAAATCAAATTACTACCAGACAAAGTTATAATCCATTGCAATAGAATTCAGTATTTATATCAATTCATAAAGGGGCTCATTTTATTTATTTTATGTATTAACGGCAGATCGGAAATTATGTAAATAAAATTTCGACCGCATCGATCTCGGTCATTCGTCACCGTAAACGTACAGCGTAAATACGGTAGTAGAGTTACTTAGCTACACTTATGATTGGTTTTTTTAGTTAATGCCTCGTCTGAGCCTCGGGCGAGATAATAATTAACTAAAAACCGATCAAAAGTACAGGAAAGCAACTCTATTACCGTCTTTACGGTGTATGTTAACGACGATGCACGCCTGAGAATCCCAAGCTTTACCTAACTTCTTGAATTTCAAGGTGAATACTGAGACAATATTTAAAATAAAATATAATTAATATGAATACCTAGATTAATATCTTAAGGTATGGATACAAATTCTGTAGTCATGGGTGCAAATCCTGCTCAATTAAAAAAAAATGATTAAATCGGTTATTACGACTGGTATATCGGGGATAATGTTAATTAAATTCCCGATTGATCATCTCGATCCAGGTTCACTGTGATTTCCTGTATTGTAAGGTAAATACTGATTATAAGGTCGGTGACTAGTAATAGTTAAGATCACCGACAGACAATAAATCAACAAGAAAATTTCAACAAACCTTCTAAAAATCCCATCGGGGTGTATACAAATTAATAATTATCTGAGACTTTTTATGTAATTATTCCTTTATAAAAATATATAAATTATTAAATAATATTCCTTGGGCAGCCCCTGTAGAGTTTATGATGGGCGGGTGACTCTTATTACGTTTTATCGAACAAATTGGCGGTGGCTTTATACAGCACAAGTGTGAAGGAGGTGGTTGTATGGGTGACCGATATAAAAATAAAATAATTGCGTCTTTCGGTAAAAATATAAACAGTGGTTACTTGCTTAAGGCACTTTCGTGCCGTTGTTAATTTCTTCATCCAGGTAATAAGGCGTCGCCTTTTGTATGTAAGAAACAAAGTTACACTTACTATGTTATATGAAGCCTCCTTCTAAAAAGCGGGGGTGCATTGAGGAAAGCAAAGCTATTCGCTAAATCGTCCATTATATGGGAAATGCATGTCAAACTTCCCATTAAACACTTTATATTGCTGCTATATAAATCCTACGTTGAGTATGATTGTTGCAATAAATCTAGATAATTAAGTTTGTGCAGTCTTCCACTCTGATTCCCATGATCCATCGTTTAATGTCATCTCATTTCTTTTTATTTTACTATCTGCATACAACATAGAAGACTCGATTGTTATTTGGTATTTTTACTAATAAAAGAGAAATTTTCTCCTAAATAATCGCCTTAGTATTCACCTAACGATTCGGGAAATAGATTTTTTGCTATTCCCGTTGCAACAGCCAATATATTTTTTTTATTATGACTATGTAGTGAATTATTTAGAAATGAGAACAAACCAATTATCCTTCAGTATTTTACTATTGATAATTACAATGATACTTTTTTCCTACAATATTTCTTATGTTACTCGAAAATATAACTTTATACTTCCTTAAATTATTTACTGAACTGAATTCTTTGTTAAAAATTATTTTCGTTTTATTTGTATAAGAACATTAAAAAAAACACTTATCTATTTTTTTAATTATATGCACCAGAGCGGCTCTTTCACGACCTAATAATCTCCTCAGTATTTACCTTTTAATCAAGGAAATCATAGTTAACCTGGATGAAGACATACGATCGGTATTTTATTAATATTATTTCCGATCTTCGAGTCGAAATAACCGATAATTTTTTTACTTGAGCGGGATTTTAACCTATGACCACAGTCTTATCCCTTGAGCTATTATGCTGTTATATACATATGTTATTTATATCCTCTCGGATTTTATTTATACTGTGTGCCGAATTCAACAATCAAGCAAATTATGCATATTTGTCAGGTGTGTTGTTGTTTTTTGTTTTCCTTTGAAGAGGCATTATCCAAAAGTGGATTGCGTGCCATCAGTTATTTATCGACAGGCGGCTTGATATACCATTAACTCCATTTTTATTTTTACAATTCAACGTAAAACACTTTAAAATATATTAAATATTACGTAGAATATTTAAAATATGCATATGACATTCAGATAATCGACGTTCTTCTTACAATTGATTAGTATAAATATTAAATGATCGAAAGCGTATTGAAAACGTACTTAATAATACTAATCCAGGAGATGGATTAAAAATATTTGAAATCTCATAAAATCGATAACGTCAATCAGACTTATTTAATTAGAAATTTTATTCATTGGTAGAGACAACATATAATGGACTATTTCAACGCAAGAATAATATCAACGATTTGGTCGGGATTTGTGTAAATGACATCGCGGTTGTGTAAATTGTCACGGTTTCGTGAAAACACTATTGAATTTACAACAACAATAATGTAATTTGTAATGTGTTTCGCTATAAGCAAAAGATTTAAATAAGAATGTACGATTATAAATGTATATGTGGAAAATCAGCTTAATATAATTAATTGTCAAAGGGATCAACGGTGAGGAACTCCAAGGAAGTCCAATTAAGAGAATTTCTCTCTTATCTCATACACCCTTCAAACTTCCGAATAGACAGTGAATTACCGAAATAACCCACGATACATGACTTGGATGTGCATCATTTGTGACTCATGTACGTGAGTAAAGTGAATTCAAACTCTACATCGGCATGTGCATTTACAATACAACATATTAAACAAAACTCCGTAAAGCTCGACTTTGATTGATATGTAATGGAATTTAACAATAATAAGTACTTCTTAAATAAATAATTTAGCTACTGACATATAATAGTGCGAGAGTCATTTTCTGTAATCCTTTTTAGGAATGGTTTGGAAGATAAACATCTTGCTGATTCTTAGGATATCTACTGCCATCTTTAATTAGTTTCACGGGCATTAAACACGAAAAAATAATAAAATAATGATTAAGCAACTCAATAATTTACTTTGACAATTTCTATATTTATAAAAATTATATGAGGGATTTTATCTCGTCAATTCAAAATTTAAAAACACATTAAAGAAGTTGACTAAAATTTGTCACGTTACAATTTTTAAGCAATCACAAAAAAATGAACACGTTCGAAATCCTTTGTTAAAATTGTATTTTTTTATAAATAGATACAAACTTTTGGAGACATGGTCCGACGAAATGTTTATACCAATATTCGGATTCATAATAAAAACAGCTAAATCTTAAGATATTTATTATTAAAAAACAAGTAGATTTCGACTATTATTAGAGGAGGATCGATAACTTATTTCTAATATGCTTATTCTTCCTTTCAAATATTTTATTTCTAAAAATTTCCTTGTCTCTTCAACGTGTGATATAAAATATGAGGTAGATCAACCTAATTCTTATTAATAATTTAAAACTAAATTTATTTATTATATTTAATTCTGGATAATTGGAAATGGTTTTATGCAATTTGTGATTAAATCTTTCTTTAGCATCAATACAACGTAGAGATATTTTGCTAAAATTAATTAAAATCAACAAGAATCTAGATAAGAATGGCGGTCGTCTTAAATAAAATCCCAGTTTAACTCTTCGGAAGTTCGTATTGAAATCGTCGTCAAAACAAGCTGTAGGCCGATTATCAAAAAATCAATAATAATTTGGTTTTACCGAATATTCAATTCGTCGTGATTGGTTTCGTTGAGAAGCTTAATTGAGACATTACCGATGTGAATGTGCATGCTTTAAAGTGCGGCGAAATTAACACATTAGCGACTTTTAAAATGGAATAACAGGTTGTTGGGGGTGGTTAGTGAGTTACTTAGTTAGTTGGTTGGTTTGTAATTTGACTTGGTCGGTCTGAGGTCGCAGGTTCGAAGGCCTCGCATGATAAACATTCATAAAGCCGAACCCACTCTTAACTAATTCACATGGAACTACGCCATATTGCCGTGTTAACAAGATTGCTACGCGATCAACCAGCGCTTCTAAAACTGTTACCCCAATGTATGGAACACCGCAACTACTCTACGTGTGTCCTTCTTCAATGACAAAGCTACTTCCATCCCTTGTTTAAATGATTTAGTATAATTATAATATACTAGGGTCATTTTAATTAGAATTTTCAATTTGTTAATTTTTTTTATGTTCTGCTTGGTTTTTTAATAGGACGGTTATATCTGAGTTTTCATTTCATTTTTGCTTTAAAGTGTTTTTTTTATCGATCAGAACAAATTTTTGATTTTAAAAATTATGTTTAAAATGTGTAATTTTTATGCATTATCAAATTAAATACATCCAAAAATATTTTGAATTTATTTAATATTTTTAAATGCTCTGATTTGTTTTTAAGACGAAGATAATAAGTTGTTTGTTTTTTCATTCGAAACAAGTTTGAATTTTTTTATTAAAATTATTAATAAAATAATATAATGCGGTTTTCATATGACGACAACACTCATCACAATATATAAAAAACGAGTTTCCCGATAAATACTGTTTTTTTAGAATTGTTATTTATTATGAATTATTAAATATCTCTAATATTATTTTGAAATTAATTTAATATTTTTAAAATTCAAATACACGTTTCGAGATTTTAGATATGTATTAATTGTAATAAAATAATTATATAAAATATTATTCTTCCATCTAGTAACACTGCCTGTTATGCGTCACTCTATTTGAATATTATTTATAAAATATAACTGTTTACTAATAAATACATTCTATTGACAGAGACATGAAATTTGTAATAGATAATATATGAATCTGCATTAGTTGCCTTTCAAATAGGACCATTTTAATATTTGTAAAAAGTGTCATTTAATAGGTTTCATTTAAATGTTTTAAAATTAATATTTTTTTGAACTTCATACATTTGGAAGAGGAAGATTTCCGATATAATATAGTGTTTATTCCAGTCAGAATCATTTAAATGAAGCTCGTATTTGTTGCAAGACTGAATACAATAATATCGGGATAGTATCGGGAAAACATAAATATTTATAAGGCAAAACTCATTTTTAAATTTATGAAAAGTTGTCATCAACATTTCATAAAAACTACATGATTATTTAAATTAATTGAACATTCAAAACACTAGAGGCTCATTAAAAATCTCAGCCTTACCTACTTGAATAATAAATATGTACAAACTATTGTATGGCAAAAAAAACGATTTAAAAATTATTCATTTCCCCAAACGTAAATTAGTCAACAATTTCTATTGTTGCTTTAATTGATTGATTTAAATCAAATAAAATTATAAAACGGGCAAAAAATAAGCAAACTAATTTATTCGCATACATTTTAGGTATAAACATGCAATAATAAATCGCAGTACAACAAGAGCTTTCATTTCATTGTTAAAGAATAATTAATTGGTCAATATTTTATTAAATTATATTTTTACTTTACGATGTAATATTAAATATGGTCGAGTTAGGGTTTTCTTGTAAATAAGAGATTCTCTTGGTGCCAGGTTTAGTTTGTGCCAAGTAGCTTTGGGTAGACACTCCATGTAAGAGCGAAATCATCCCCTAATACCCTTATATCGAAGGTTTCACTATCATCCTACCAAAATATTATTTTATAAGAATAGGATATTGTAACTGAATATAAAAAATTGATTAACCTATGTTTTTAGAGAAATTTCCTTCTTTCATACAATAATTATAACGAACTTGAAATTAGCTATCGCTTCATTTAATAATTATTAAATTATATATATTACAATTTCTTTATTAACATAAGTTTTTACATTGATTGATAGAACAATACATCTTTGGAAATTGACTTAGGTGTACAGAGTGTTTACATCTTTTTACCTATAACTAACATGAGAATGTTTTATTTAAATTTGACATGAGTAATAGTATTTAATTATAGAAAGAATGGGAAAAAAAATAAAAACCCATTTACAAATTTGAAGATTAATAAATAATAACAACGATAAAAGCAATATTAACAAAACAGTTACAAAATATATAATGCTTAAAAACTAAATAACAATTTGTTTGGGTAAAACCAAATTTGAGTTGAGTGGATTATTGGAAATTTTATTATATTTTTTAAAAATAATATCAGTTTTGGAAGTTCATTGGTAAAATGAACTTTCGTTTCCTCGAGACATATTTGGTTTTATTTACATGTCTTATGATTGGGTTAGTCGGGAAGTTAGTCATTTTAGTGTAATGTTTTTTACTCAAATCTGCGATATTTGCTTTGATCATTTTTAACTTAATGTCCTCGTGGACTTCTTTAAGAAATGTGCCAGGTTCAAGATCCAAGGCCATCTTAAGACACTTGTTTTGGACAATTTGAATTTTATTAATATGACTTTTTGCCGCAGTAGACCAAGCTGGGCATCCATACAAGAGAATCGGTCTGATAATTGATTTATAAAGAAGTAGCTTATTCTTGGGTGACAGCTGACTACGCCTGTTAATAAGTGGATATAAGGTGTTAATAGCCAGGTTGCTCTTGTCCACAGCATATTTCACATGCTTGGACCAGTTCAACTTGGAGTCTAGGATAACTCCCAAATACTTGACTTCTTTGAGCCAAGGAATTTGTTCGTTATTGATACTAAGAGGGGGGATGTGGGATCGCTTTCTTTTGTTAGTAAATATTATTGCTTCAGTTTTACTCTCGTTGAGTTTTAATTTCCAGCGAGAGTAATACTGTGTTAGTAGGTCTACAGATGCTTGGAGGCGTCTACGAATTGTGTCTAATCTGTAAGATGATGTGAATATAGCGGTGTCATCCGCGTAAAGAGCTAAGGAGCAATTACGAGGAATAGGGATGTCATGGATGAAGAGATTGAAAAGATAAGGAGCGATAATACTTCCTTGCGGAACTCCCGCAAGGATTGGATGCTGTACAGATTTAACATTGTTAATATCTACTGAGAATTTTCTGTTAGTAAGATAAGATTGAATAACTTTGGTGAGATATGGTGGAGTGTTAGTGTTAATTAGTTTGTGAATGATACCATCAAACCAGACTACATCAAAAGCTTTGGCAAAGTCCAGGAAAATCATTCCCGTACTTTTTTTATTATTAAAATTTCCTCTAACATGCTGTGAGATTCTTGTTAGTTGTGAAGTGGTACAATGGCCCGGTCTAAATCCGAATTGTTCATTAGGAATGACGCAATCCAGAGTTTTTCGCAGGCGGGTTAATATGACTTTCTCTAAGATTTTACTCATGCAGGGGAGGAGACTGATAGGACGATAGCTACTGGGAAGGGATTTGTCTTTACCAGGTTTAAATATAGGGACTACTTTAGCTGCTTTCCAATTATCTGGAAAATATCCAAGAATAAGACACGAGTTAAATATTTTAACCAAACAATCAAGAGCCTTTTGTGGTAAGTGTTTAATAAGAGTGTTGTTAATGTTGTCGTGTCCTGGTGATTTTTTATGTTTTGAGTTTTGAATAATATCAGAGATTTCAGAAAGAGTTACCTCGTCAATCTCACATTCAGAATAGTTGTGAAGATTCCTAATTGACTTAGTAACTGCTTGTTCTGTGAGACTATCTGTAGTGTCATTATGTGTCAATGTGTGTGCTTTAACGAATGTTTCAGCGATGAGATCAACTTTCTCCTGAGCCTTGTAAATAATTTTATTACAGTCTTCGCTCCTGAGCGGAGGGATAAAGGATGTTTTTCTAGTCATCGACTTACACATCTGCCAAAGTGAGTTATTTTGTGTTTTGAGAGACCTTATCTTCTGTTCCCAGGATTCATTTTTATGAATTTTAATTTTATGTTTAATTTCTAAAATTAGCGCATTTATGACAGATTTGAGTTTACAATTTCTTTTCTTTCGCCACTGATTCATTAATCTATTTTTTACATGAATTAAGTCCACAATTTCAGATGGAAGTTTGTTCTTAAAAGTATTGTTAATGGTTTTAACAGGAATATATAAGGCGGCGGCGTTCTTAATAGAATCTGTGAGTGTAGTGATTGCATTGTCAACGTGAGATGTGTTGTTAGTGTCGAATTTAAGTGTAACGTTATTGTTAATATGAGTTTTGTAAGCGTTCCAATTAGCCGTCTCATAACTAAAGAAGGTTTTTTGGGTGATTTTGTAATTTCCGCCGATGTTAAATACAATAGGGAGATGATCGGAGGAAAGTGACTGTATTACGTCAACTTCGGTGAGAGAAGGACAACCCTTAACCACTGCAATATCAAGGATGGATGGATATCCTTTGGGTGGGAAATGCGTTGGACTTTCGGGGAAAAGGATACGAAAGTCTTTTTTATCACAATATTCTCTTAGTAAACGGCCATCCTTATTTCCGCGAATACAGTGCCAAAAAGTGTTTTTACAATTAAGATCACCAGCAATTATAACATCCTTACCGAGAGACATAATTTTGTGGATATCATCTTGACAAATTTCTATTTTGGGTGGCTTATAAACCGAGGCAATAATGTGAGTTTTATTATTAATAGATACACTAATTGCTATTGCTTCAATTGAGTTAGTTTTACGAATTACAACTTTCGAATGACATATAGAGTCTTTCATCACGATTAAAACACCACCGCCTGTTTTGCAAACTCGATCGTTGCGATGTATTACAAAACCTGGTCTTCTCAGAATTATATTTGTATTAAGAAACGTTTCACTTATCAATGCAATGTCAACACTTTCTCTTAACATAAAGTCAATCATTTCGTCGAATTTATTTGAAATTCCCCGGGAATTCCAAGCAACAATCTTAATATTAGAACAGTGACTAACCTTAGACATTATCAAGCGATGCGGCGAGCTCCATGATGAGATATATCCTTTCATTCTTTGTCTGACATGTCTTTAGCTTCCGCTGAAGCTCTTGAACCTTCAATACAAGAGTCATCAGGTCTCCTATCGGCATATCAGCGCTAGAGATTGGGGCGGTAATGTTCTTCGCAGTAGATGTGGTGGTGGGACCTTGGGCAATCTGTGCCCATGACAGGTCAGTCACGTGATGAGATGTGGACGGGGAGATGACCTGGGCGGCCATTGGTCCACGAGCAACCTGGGACCAGGAGCGTCCGTTGACGATGTTCGGGGGCGGCACTGGTGCACGCTGGGTGGCCGGTCTCGCAGCTGGCAGCTTGGGGGTAGATCTTAATTTGATCTGCTTCTGTCTGTCAGGGCAATCTTTGTAATTTGCAGTGTGGTCCCCTCCGCAATTGCAGCATCTTGCGGGGGAAGTGGCATCCTTTATGCATGTGGAAGTCTGGTGATTGCCGCCACATTTCACGCATTTGAATGCGTTGTTGCAGTTGGATGCTGCGTGTCCCCACTGTTGACAACGGAAACATTGCGTGATAGAATTTCTCCCAAGAGAGTATTTTTCAATTGTCACTCTACAGTGACAGATATTAGTAGTGTTTTTGAAGTCACTCATATTTGTCTCATTGCTGAGATTTATTAAATATAGGGGTGACTTCGTAATGGAGCCAATTATTAAATTAAGCTTCGTGTATTTACTTATTATTTTCAAGTGTATTTACATCATAATAATTTAATAATAATAAATAAATCAACACAATCTTTCTAATAGCTCAGATGATAAGACACATTGCTCCAATGTCCAGGTCATGGGTTCAAATCTCGCTCAAGTGAAAAAAATTGATTTACTTTGTTATTACGGAGATTGGAAATGATATTAATAAAAAATTGATCCAAGTTAACTCTAATTTCCTGTATTGTAAGGTGAATTCAGATTAATAAATCAGTAACATGTGTAACTAGATCACCAACAGATAATTAACACGTTGATATATATTTTAAAAAAACCTAAATTTGTAAGAACTATTACTGGGAAAAATTATTTAAAAAAATCCTAGGACAAATTAATAAAGCTCAAGAGTAATAATCTGCTAATTTAATAATTGATTGAGTTAATGTGTATATACTGGAAAAATATTGCACTGGCGGGAATAATAGGTACTGTTGTTCTTTAACGGGATGATAAGCCATTTAATTATAATCATATTTCCAGGCAGGAGTACCAACACAAAAATCACGAAAAAAACTGATATAAAATATTAAAGCGTATTTGCGGTGAAGTTTGTAGTAGAGAGAAGTGTTCATTGATTGAGTATGACACGGTCGAGGAAACCTCTTTACAATATACGATTTCTCCCCCATGCACGCCTACAATGTCTCTCAAACGGGAAAAGGGTTTATGCAAACCTTATTCCGTTTATAATAAACATGAATATGAATTTAAAAAGGCTGCTTTACAGATGTATACCCCCGTTTTTATGCACGCTTTGCTTACATACAATATTTGACATTTGGATTGAGTGAAGGCCTTGAATTAATTAAAGTCGCTTTCTATGTATTACATTTTCACAAAGCAGGTATTACACAAAGAGTATTTTATTTTAATAATTATAATGCACCTATTTGTATATTTCCGTATCCTCATTGCTGCAAAGTGATGGCACCTTAACTATAATGTGAACTTCCCACGGAAATGGATTCAACGCAATGATTTCCCGTTGTCTTCTGAAAGTGGATAGACAGGATACACTATGAACTAAAATAAGAAAACATTTAAATAGTATGAGAAATTGGTTACTATTAAACACATAAACTTATCATCAAATAAATGATGGGCTCAGAATCAAAAGCTTACATTACAACTTAGTTTTAAGAGAATATATTATAACCATAGATGTGCCAAATTGAACGAAAATTCCTTTCGATCGAAACGATCTTTCCGCATATCGTCGGTTACAAAAAAAGTAAAAAAAAAAAAAAATTTTTAGGAAATACGATTTAAAATCAACCATAATTTATTGGTCAAGTATTTTGAAAATATATTTATTTGTATTTCTTTGAAATGTCTTATTAATTATTAATAATAATTACATTTGATTAATCCTCAAATAAATACTTTCAAATTGATGTGTCACACTTACATATGTATAATATATGCAAATATCAAAAATTTCAAGAAAATTCGTTTTTAAATTTATAAGAAACTTTAATCGCATATACTGTAAAATATTATAATTTTGAAAAGCATACCTTTTCTTTTTAACCAACGATATGAATCTGTCTCGTCTTAAAAACAATTTTGGAAATAACATATTTTTTAGAACGGAATAGACAGCTATAACCAATAGTTAACAATAGTTTAAGCCCCAAAAAATAATATATATATATATATATATATATATATATATATATATATATATATATATATATATATATATATATAAACAATATCACAAGCGTACTTGTATGTATTTGTCGCAGATATTCGCTCGAAGACAGAGGCGGCTCGTAATAAGGAAACGTTCCACTTGCAACAATATTGGTTACCCTGTGATTTTCCTTCCTCTAACCGCCTCTGAAAGCCTCTCATATATCTAGGAAACTCTTATATAAAAGGGACACTTACATGTAATGAAAGTCACTCATAAATAAGACTGAATTTTATATTAACTAAATAATATAGTGTGTATTCAATATAACATTAAAGATTAACCATATGAACAACATAAAATAACGCATATACACATTTTCAAATGATTTGGTTTTTTCACTTTGGAATTGTGCATTATGCAATTTATTTGGATAAAAATCCAAATTTAGGTAACGTATTCGGTAATTGTACAATAGAACCTGCACCTGGTACATTGTTCGAATATATTCAACTCGGGATGGTTTTGCACACAACTGAAACAATTTCGAATTTAAATCCGAAACTAATATTTTTAATAAAAATAAATATTTAACAATCCCATTGTGATTATCCGGGGTCAATTTGATGAATTATAGTGGAGGGTTTTTGAGGTTTCGTGTCCGATTATGTCATTTGGTCACAACGAACCGCGCCTAATTCCTCCACTAAATTAAACTAATTTATGAAAACACACCTACGACTTGACACAATAATAACTATACCATACAAAATAAAACATTAAATCCATACATACATCATTTACCAACAATAACATAATTTACAATATTATTAACTACTTTATTGTGGTACCGATTAGTGAATAAAATATATGAATTACAGGTCGTCTTTTTATATGATTAACTATAAAATATAATTATTCAGATAATATATTTAAATGGTTTAATTGATAATAATTATGGATAGTAACAAACAAAATATATAAAATAATGATAATTGTTTTAACAATCACAAATTTGCCTTATACTATAATATAAAAACACATACAACATTTTAAGTCCATCTTGATTGGCCCACAATTATTTTACAAAAAAAAAATTAGCGATTTTATTTGAAATTTTCTTGAATGGCTTGTGTAATAATTTACAGAAAAATGAGTTTGATAACTTTCTTCGTCCCCATTCCGAAGCAACAACACCCGAACGAGCGTATACCATATAATTACTTCATACAGTTCCATAAAAAACATGCAATTATTGCGAGTTGTTATTTTATGTTCCATAAATATATTTTCGTATCATAAGTGGATGTTTCTGAAGTGTGTAACACGTGTTTCGTTATTTTTCTCTCTCAAAAGCGTCGTTTATACCCAATAGAAAGCGTCGCGACGTCCGTTATGACTTTTTTACCATCTTCTTATCGTTAAACACGAAAAAAATCGATGTATTGGAACAACAAGGCCACATACTGAAAATGTTATTTCCTTACAATAACATCGGAACGTGTCAATCGCTGCCTCTTTCGATATTCTATTTAAATAATTAGTTATGTTTGAAGAAGAATTTTTTTATTTGTAATATACATTATCCGATGGATTTCTTTGAAAGAAAAAACATCAAACAGTGTTAGGTCAATGCCAAAAGTTAATATTTTATCTTTTGCATGTATTTTTAATAAATGTATTATGGAAATGGCATTTTTTTGAGTGCGCATTTGTATAAATGTGAAGGCTCTCCAATTAATGAAATATGAATGATATTCTCTGAATCTTATGAAGCGCCTACTTAACGTTTTAATTCGAGATAAAATTTTCAAGAAGCGATTAGCGAGTTCTCAAAAGTCAATTATAATTGCGAAATGGGCTAAAATTAAACTAAGAGTAAGTTCTCGTGCATTTTGCACCGCGTCTTCGCCGTCACAAAAAGCTGTCTGGATTTTTCATTAGAGGTACTCCCGGCTGGACTACTTGGACGTTTCAGAAACTGTTGGCTACAGGGACACACAGAAACAGACTATACGGTTATAAAGAAAAGTAGTGGATGGAGAAAAAGAATACGGGAATAGAAGATAAATGCACCATAATTACCTAATGACTAGCGCCCGTGCAGATTCTCTTCCAGTTGCGGCTTTCTGCAGCTAAACGCTCTCGAAAATTCCCTTAATCTCACTTTGTACAATTCTATATGCACGAATATAAATACTACAACTACCAGATTTTTATCCGCTAATGACTTATGTTTAAGCAGAATATCCTAGCTCCATAAATATACTACTTTTTAATAGCATTAGTAAGAGTACAATTATCTCAAATTATTCACCCTTTAGATTGTAAAGTTTAGAACATACTATTGTTTAGAATTGAACTATTATCATTTTGTAATTTAAATCAGATCCATATTAGAACATTAACTAACCTGAATTCATGTGTAATAAATTGAAATAATCCTGAAAAAATTAAATAACTCATTATACCACACACCTGGTGCAGGAATTGAACCCGCCTCTCTGAGATTCCGACCAAGTGCTCTTTACCACTAAGCTAACAAGACCTCCACTTCATTTTTTCACATTTTTTTAAATATAAATCTATTCACTTACTATTTTACATAACCGAAATCATATCCAACTTTTTTTTAAATCATTCCTCCAGAAATCTTAATACCTATTTTCACATTAGAATTCAGATTTAACTATGCAGCGCATGGCAGAGTAAAAATATTTACTTTTAGTGTATATAATTGAATGTAAATTCATATCAACAGTATTTGGATAAAACCGAAATTGAAATCCATTTTTATTAATAATAAAGATCAAATTCAGAATCTCATGAAAAATCGTCATCCTAATGAGTCAAATTCACTAATACACATCTCAATGGTATAATAATCCCAAAGTATTAGAGAAGTTTTGAGAGATTTTATACAAATATTAACTATTTTTTTCGTTTTGATAGTCTCCAGGTGTTATGTGTTGGTTATTTAGCAGTGCTGTTTAATTGAAGCTGGCTAGACCGGATTAAAATGTATTAAAAGTAACTACCAAAAATTGTGAATGCTTGTACCAAAATAAATATTGGATTTCGATTATTATTTTAATCGGATTGGTTTGTATTGAAACGGTTGGTTAATGCGGATTGTTTGGTATAAAATGTAAATGGTCGGTTATTTATCTTCCAAATCACCTGTCCGTGTGCTGTTAGTGTTAAAGTGTAAAGTGCATCTATCTTATCGAATCCCTGTTACCACTTTTATTTATTCCCCTTTACCCACTATTTATACTCTCTCTTTATATTTAAATAGGCACACGAGTAACAATCAAAACCGTTCAGAATCAAATAAATATTTAATAATATTTGCGTGAGTCTTGATTAAAAAATACTATTGAATAATTGAAAATCTCATCGACTCTCACATTATATTTCATTGGCCTCCGGTGGTATTTTTAGAGAGACCACAAAATATTATAATATCTCAATTTCGACAAAAATGAACTCGAACAATATTCAAATGGACCATAATACGTTTTCCTCCCAAACGAATAATCAAATATAAACGGAAAGTTTCCATTGATAAAAGAGAACATTCCAACAACACGCTCTGGATGTGGCTTTAAAAATAAGACAAAGAGACCACAAATCGTCATAATGATCTTTTTCATATTTGAAAAATCATATTGAACATTTTCAAACACTTCGATACAAAAATATTGAACCAAGCCATTCAAAAATACACTTTTTTTACTAAATATTTTTTTTTAGCGAACATAATAAATGCCTCATTAACCTGAATATCATTCATAACCACCCATTCAATAAAGCCGATCGATAATTATTAGAAAGATTCAAATCCAAGATGTTAATTTTAGTAGAAAATCTATTTATTATGATCACATGAAATCAGTTCAAAAAATGTTAATAAAAATTTTTGTGTGTATTTATTTATTTTGTATCGTAACATACTTTAAATATTAATATGTCCTGCTTTCTGTTATTCCAAGAAGCTTTTATTCTAATTATTTGGGATGAAATCAACGTTTGTTTATTTTACGCTACGCTGATAGGCATATACAAGCTTCAAAGGCAGAAGATGTGAAAATCTTTATTTAATTTTAATAAAACATTTTAATCACTAGATATAAAGTTACATAATGGGTTTACTGTTATGTTTACGTGTTTTCGCTTTATTATTTTAATTTAAAATCGACTAGAGGTTTTAATTATTAATAATCATATAATACAGTATCTTTGTATGTTGAGTATTAACATGGTTTATTATATAACATATCTAAATTTATTGATTTTATGATATAAGACGGCCTTTTGTGAAGAAGGTTTAGCCGCAGGCCGCAATATTGTCAGTTAATATAATTTTAATAAACGTCAAAGGCTCAAGGGTATAACATAGGGAGATAACAAACAGCAAAAAATAATATTAACAGCATGAAAATATGTATGTAAATTAGAGCAGAAAAGTATTCTTCAGACGGTCCGGTAATGCCAGTAATTAATACCTCTTCTAGCTGTAAGTGGCTGCGAAATAATTAATGCCGGTATTAAATCAACTAGAGGCAAATGTTTCCTCTTCTCATTCTTCCAATCTTCACACTTTTAACGTCTAGCTGCTTTTATTTTCCACCCACCAGTACAATAAATTGACTTTTAGGTAAGAATCTGCTGAAGCTAACAAAAAAAATTACGCACGCTATGCCCAATAAACATTAAACACATACTAAAAAACACTCAACACATCTGAAACTTTTGCATAATCCCACCGAGATCGATTCAATAGATGATTATTGAATAACGTCTAGTAGTTTTATATTAAAGTAGACCAATGTCCAACGATGAATAGGAACACATTGAAAAGGAAGAATAATTCCAAAATACCAAAGCATCCTAATCTCGTGTCTTTTTTATATATGTTATCCATTTTGGGATGAATTGTTATGGTTGGTTTTCAAAACCACCCAATTACTATATACATCGAGTTTATATATATATATATATATATATATATATATATATATATATATATATATATATATATATATATATATATATATATATATATATTGTAAAACGGTGAAAGTGAGTTATTTTTATTATTGATATAATAATTTATAGTATAATAACTTTAAAACAATCTAGTATTTTATTTGGTTTGTATTATAGTTAAAGAGAACATGTGGAGAAGGTACATAAAATGTAATAAATATTAAATCATTTTTCCCATCATAATGCAACTGTTTATTATTAATACATAATATATATTTTTATAATACGTTTATATTTGAATATAATACACACAATTTGAAATACAAACGATCAATTCGCCAGTGAATATTGGATTTCAGTTGTGAAATTAAAATCCAGTCGAATCCCAAATGGTATGGAGCTTTTCGCACACTTAATATGCCCGATTTTTAATTCGTTAAAAAAACAAAAACCGGTAAAGATAATTTTAGGGGAACGAGTAAGCTCCTCGAATTAATCTGATGAGATTAAGTAAGTCGTCGTCTAGTGTTTTGCGTGAATTACGCGATGTTAAATAAATCTCTTTACAGGGCAAAAAAGGAGATAAGGGAAAAAGCCATCTGACTTATCTCTTTGAATAAACAAACACAATTTAAATAAGGTCTTTCTTGTTCGTTTTTTTTTGTGATCGACGTTTAATCTCCACGGCGAAAATTGATGAACTTAATCAAACTCGCAATTGTAATAGGTTTTTTGTTATTTTTAAAACATAATCCTAACTTAACTCTTTGTATGTTCACAGATATAATCAAATTTGATCGCATGGGCAGAACAGAAGTGTAAAGAAAGAACTTTTGCTGACCATAATGGCCCATTGGAGGTTGGTCAGCTTTCTCACCATCATTGTGATTCTTCAGCGGTCCGTTCACATCAATGCTGCATTAGGTACAATATTTTATAACATTTATATTATATAATACCATTTATCATTAAATTCCATATAATATTTATAGAATCGGCCATACAGACATCAAGGACAAATTTTTAATATGAATATCAGTGCATCTACCTTAAATTGATGATTGATTTTATTACAAAAAAAAAATATTTTTATGACACATTTCACTAACTAAAAACTCTAATTAGTTAAATATAAAACTAATGAAAATGAGCACTATAACAAAATAATTCATTAATACGATGTTAATTTGCGAAAAATATTAAAAATTAAATAATATCACAGTTTCGGTATCCCGTCACCAAAAATGTGTGTATCCAAAATAAATATGGTATACCTATTCAATTATACCCAAACTGTAAAATAACTATCCACGAATATGAACATAAATTTTACATGGGTTAAGATTAAATTTTTCTATTTGTAAAAGCTATCAAATAAAATTAAACTTGATAGACAGTGTGTGTGTAAATTTATGATGACAGTTTCGTTTGAAAACAGAAGTCATTTCGTCGTATTGAAAGTGATGCTTATTTGAAAATATCCAATGTCTGTCTGAGAATTTCTTAAAGTATATAACGCTATTTTTATATAATGTCAAATATGATTTTTAAATCCACCTAACCAGGTGTGAAAATATGATTTAACCTACACACCAACAGAAATTCTGTTTTGGACACAAAATCAATTTTTATAAACTATTTTATTTATGTATGACGAAAGAGTGACAGTTCACTCATACACTTGAAAGTGTCCCACCCTAGACTATTGCACCCTGTACCCTGATATACATTGTTGGCATAATAATGTGGGGGCGTGCTCCTTGGCATTATTATCTGAGTATGTTCGTGAGAAGTAACCATCGAAGGTAGCACTACTTTAGCCGGACGCCTCTTTGACATGTTAATGTGGCCTAGACATCATATTTTATATGATATTATTATAACTTTATTTAGTATGTTTTAGTATTATTCCTTGTGTACACAACAGTCACCCGGCACGAAGCCATTTCTGACTAATTAACTACGAGTCAGTCCACGTCTCTCAACTTGAACAATTTTGACATTAATAAAACATATCGAGTTACGGCCGGAGTATGATAACTAGTTTGATAGAAAGAAACCTTGACTTATATTTTATGATCAGTCACTCTACATTTCAGTCAATCTAAAATATTTTTTAACCTTTAAAAAAAATTCTGGTTACGTTGAGAGGAAGCGATGAATACTTGAAGCGGTGGTGTAAAATTCAGTATTGGTATTGGTATGTATACGTAAGGGTTTAGGTTCGACGCGGTCAATTGTCACATATCACATTCGGGTCACCCTGTACTCTTAAGTATGGAGTGAATACATGTCCTTCCAGAATAGGGCCATAATATTATCACACAACCACCCTAAACCTACACCCTGGACAACAACTGAGTCACCACATGTAAGTACAAACAAATCCTTTCGACCCCATGCGCCCCAGCATATGGGTTGTCATATCAACACCCAACCCAAATAAATTAATTACCCCTTAAAAATCAATGCACAACCTTTATAGGCTTAAACAAAACTAGCTGATAGGTGTAATAAATTTGATTGAAAAAATTAATCCCCTATCCACGATCAAGGTTGTTAATTTTCCATAAAATTGTATATATTCACTACTATGCATGTCATAAACGTATGTTAGACTAGGTCATAATCAGATCTAGTCCAAGTGGGTGTGATGAAGTGCTCTGATGTGTTCGATCTATCCACTTATTTCATTTATTATTGCGACTGCTCCAGCGTATAATATCGTAAGTGCAAAAAAATACATACAAACATAATAAGTCTTTATGGACCTGAGCCTCATATTGTATATATGAAATGTATGAAACGTCAAAAAATATTGATTTACCAGATTAAATATGGCTCAGTTCCATAAAGACTTTTTTGCACTTACGATATTATACGCTGGAGCAGTCGATTTGATTATTATATTATTTTATTTCAAAACTCTGATATTCACACAAAACATTATATGATACACATTTACACTTATTATACATCAATTATTTATGACAAATTACAAAGTCAAATACAAATTTTAAAAGTATTATATTTTTATTTTATTATAAGATTGTTCTGTTAACATCCAAAAATTCAAATAATCAAGCAATATATTATGTATAATAAAATGTAAGCCACGCAGTACTATATGATTTTGTGCATTTAAAAAACTGTTTTTTCACCCTTTAGGCCGAGGCTTAGTCATAACTCAATATTGGGACGATGTTTTTTTTAATATAAAATTGGATCGTGGATTTTTTTATTCTAAATGCCCAAATTGAACATTTTAATGATAAACTAAAACTTTCCTGTGAGTCCTCTATAATTTAATTTAATTAATAACTAGTGTATAAATTTTTCTTATCCTACATTGTCCTTCTGAATAGAACCAAACTGATCTATATATTTAATATAATGTGTAAAAAGTGTATGTGAATTATGGAACACGCTGTTCCCAACACAGTAGCACTCCGTGCAATAGAATATAAATGAAGAACCCGAACAAAACCGTCCACCGTTGCTTAACATATTTATCCCTGTACAGAGCATGCGCAGACCATACATATTACCAAAAGTGCCTCTTCTTCAAATAACCTCATATCAAATTATCAACGAGCTGGGTTCGAATCCCGGCCCGGTTAGTCCTTTCGAGCTGCATCAGGGCGTGCAATGTTTGAACGGATGACCGCTCTCAACCACACTCATAAATTTAAACAACCCAGTATAATTTCGAGAACAGAATGTTCTTAAATACACAAAAAAATATAAATAATATATAAAACGAAAGTATCACTTAATCTCCCTGCCACTCTGTCACTCTTCGACTTTGTATAAGCGATTTCATTTTGTATACAGATTTAAGCAAATCGAATTGGAAGTAGTCTGGTTTAAAGTCCACTTAAATTGCGGGCTTCTGCTATAAAAGTCGCACGATTAAATATTCGCACTTCGTCAGCCGGATAAAGCGACTAAGTCTCTCTATCCAGACAGACGTCGGTTAATCGAAATCGGGTTCAATTAAAATAAACAGGTATCTTTTGATGTCTGCTTACACGAAATTACTGTGAAAACAATGAGGAATTTGCATAGTACTTTCACAACAGAAACACTCCTCACCCGTAATTGTTTATGAACTAATCTTCTTAATCGACAAATCTGACCATTAACGATTTCACGATATTACATGACGATACTTATTATTTCAAAGCGTCCATTATAATATATTCTCCTTTTAATAGGCTGCAACGAATTTGCGCACCTGGTAGAATTCTTTTCAACAAATTCTGCCACCTACAGGGCTTTTTAGGAGCGACTTTATATAGGAACGTAGTGATTGCTTCTTATTTTTATTTTATACAAACATTTTATATAATATTATAATTATTTTTTATATAATTTTCATTTTTGTTTTAAACCTTTTTATTTTTATCTTGTCTGTAAAAACAAAAAGCTGTTATGAGCGTTTATATGCAAATAAATAAATCAGTTTTCAGTTGCTTTACTTGATATTTTTTTTACATATGATTGATACGTGATAATTGTGTCGTAAGTACCTATTTTTGTTCATTGAAAAATGAGTCATTATTTTAAATTCATAATAGTATACAATTCAATAAATAATAAATTGCGTGAAGTGATACAATAATTTTATATTTTTATGGACAAGGTTTAATGGAGCGGAAATTTATTATATAACAAATATAACTTATTAGGTTCAGGTTAAAAAATATAACAAACTGTAAAGATAATCAAGTTAACACAAATATCAATGACAATTTGGTCAGCATATGAAGTTCAATTTAAAGATAAGTCTAATTGTTTGTTTATGGTGGATTTGAGTTTTTAAAAATACAATACACGTTCACAAACTATAGTTGTTATATAATCTCCCATTGAATGAGCAACAAACGCGGATTTGAGGTAATCTGCGTTGATGTTTTGCGTATTAAAATGCCAATATTCAAACTAGCTACAAATTGGTTAATGTCTCTTTCGAAATAAAACAAATTTGACTGCGGCGGCCGGTTGTAAATTTTCAACCGGGTATACATTTTTTCAACAATTGTTTCGCAAAGCCGCAAAGGGTGGCGGAAGTACGAAAACGCCGTCGAATGTTTTCCGCGAAATTTGATTTCGGATTTATTGGCACGGGTACGATTTCATCCCCCCGAAAATCCCTCACCCTTGCGGATAGCCACCCTTCCCAGTGATAGCAGAGTCGGTGTGCTAAATGTTTGAACGAGACCAAAAAGAAACGGTCCGCTAAACGAACGATTACAGTAAACGACGCGACGGTCTTTTGAAAGTTTACCACTGTCAAATAGAAATGCGAAAACTACCTGACTTTAAAAATATGCATTTCCAGCTTTACATATATATATATATATATATATACATATATTATAGATATATATATATATAGTATATATATATATATATATATATATATATATATATATATATATATATATATATATATATATATATTATATATTTGTATTTTCTGCCCCATACTTAATGTGGTAATTAGATATGAATGCCTCTTTTATTAATTACTTGACACTCATCATTAAAATGATATATAAATATTTTAAGAAAAGTACAATTGTTTAACTATATATCGAAATAGCAATATTAATAAACATTCGTTTAATTTAATCATAAAAAAAGTCCCCAACATACATAAATAGTAAATTTTACAGTAATGTAACACTAAAGAGTAATTTCTTATTCGGACGGGGAAAAGTATATCTTAGCGTTAGCAAATTTTGTCTAGTAATATTTATATATTTTAATGTTTAGATTAACTAGTGCCTAAAAATTTATGCACTTTGTTAATTTCAACAAATCAAACAATAAAAATTCCTATAATAAACTATTATTGTATGAAAAACTACATTACATGATGAGATTCTCTCCAGGAAGAAGACAAAACTCACATTAAATATCAAACACAATATATATTAATAATTAATTGATTTGATGATGATGCATTAAGAAAGGAGCCATTCGCTATTATTCTGATTTAAGATAGCTATGTTACAAAAAGGCAATAGTGGCAGATTCCCGCCTAGTGATCTGGGGAAGAAAGGAAAAGGGCAAAAAATGACTAAAGCAAGTAGAATTCATAACCGAGAGAGGATTTCGGCCTCGTAATTGAAAATGGTACGAAAACAGCGATTCAAGGCTTTTTGCTCGGAAATAATTAGGAGATGCCGGCTTTGCTTTGCTCTAATCTAATATTGTTATCATTAGTGCCGAGCTTCGGTTAATTGGTCGTTTGGAACAATATTTCTCGCTTACGTTACGGGTTGAAATAAATCCCTAAATGAAAAGGGATTAAATAATGAAGAAGCGGGCCGATATCTGACGACAAGGGCGTTCAACTGACCGCAGAATACACCAATCTGTTCACTCGCATCGCCATATTATATATATTTCGGGACCTTTGAGGCTTTCTGAGCCCACCGATAAGATCTCCAGCACGCAAACGATTAATTATTTAAAATAAATATATGAAATTAAAATACCAATAAACCGAACATGGAAATTTAACCCCAGCCCCTGAGTTTTAGGCAGACAGTTTAACACCAAATGCCTATAAATCATCAATTGATAAAATAATTATAATTTATATAACCAATTTTATATTAGAAATAACATCTAAATTTGTTGTCGATTTTACTTGTTTATAATAAATTAACTTTACTGATAAATTTAATTAGATTTTCATTAAATCAGTCGAACATTATTAAATTAAATTACAATATATCGCCTGCTCCAGCGTATAATTAAAAAAAAATCTGTGTGCTATTTAGTCCTTATGGAACTGAGCCACATATTAAATCTGATAACACTGCCTGTCACGTGTCACTCGGTTTAATTATTATTTATAAAATAAAACAATTTACGATTGAATACCATCTATTGACAGAGACATGAAATGTGTTATAGATAATGGATGAATCTACATTAATTGCCGATCAAATAGGACTATTTTAATATATCGAAAAAGTCCCACTTAATAGGTTAAATAATGATTTAAAATCAACATTTTTTGAATTTTCATACATTTCATAAATGCAATATGTGGCTCAGTTCCATAAAGACTTAAGAGCACATAGATTTTTTTTGCACTTACAATATTATAAGCTGGAGCAGGCGATATGTATGTACCTACTAAGTACACATTACACTAAAATATATCAGTCAATGGGTTATTTAATTTTTTAATATTCGAACCTAAGTACAATGAAAATTATCCTTCTCATTACAACAAGAAACAAATTTTATCCGTTGTTAAATATACACAAATAATAATAACATATTGTATTTCAAACAATTTATATTGAATCAATGGAGTCACTATTAGCGGTAAATTATTGAATATAATATTACATATGGGGTAACTGAAGGGGATAGTGCACTCGGTCATGCACATAACAACATAATAATTTAGTCTAAGCTTCTCTGTTTAAGTTACACTTGTGTTACCAGAACTAGTCTCTAGAAACTTTGGTTAAGTGGCCTATGGTATAACCACCACAAGTCCACTTCAAATTACTCTACATGTCAAGTTTGAATCCAGGTATTCATTATATTACAATATACATACATTTGACCGGTGCTATTGTCCTTAAAACCAAAATTAGGACACGGTAATTACGGAGTATTGATTTCAAAGTTATTTGCATTATTCATACAATTTATGTCTACCAGATTATACTTTTTTCCCCAACACCATAAATAATGTTTTAATTGTTATAGCATGTTTCAATATATTAATAATAATATTAATTCAACTAATTTATTTAAATAAAAAGTGTGTTCCATATACTTCATGGACTTTTATAAACACATACAGGGTGAGCTTGAATTAACTGAGAATATTTTAGTGGGTGGTACGGTATCAAAAAAATAAGTGAAAAAAAAGATATTATTATTAATATTTTATAGTGATTTTGGAATTAGTTTCTGTGAAGTACGCAGTAGTGATTGTCGCCTAAAATTCCTGTTAAATCCGTAATTATTATTTTTTCGTTTACATTTGAGATAACCCTTTAAAATATTCTCAATTAATTCAAGTTTTAGCAAAATAAAATAAAATAGATACATTTATAAATATAACGGGCATTTTTCATACAAGATTAACTACAAATCAAATATTTACATATACATAATAAAAATGAACCACTGGATCTTATGAAACTGTTACAATGCGCTGCATATTGCTTTTCTAAGCTTAGTGTCATTGAACTGAATTGCTATTTTGATTTCTTGTTAACGTTTTTATAGAAAACTGGCATTGGACTATCGAAAATTCCCCTCGGATGAAACAGATCACTTGCGATATTAAAACTCGTATCTAAATAGTAATAAGATAACAAAAAAATCGTAGTGATTAGGATGTAAATATTCCAAGCACGTATTGGGTACAATCGGTAGCCGACAAATTCAATAAGCAACCGTCGAATATGTTGGCAACATATTGCGATACATCCCATACCTTATATTCCTATATTTAGGTTTAGCTTTATACGATTATGTGTTAAGTATCAGATTCGAGCAAAGTACGCCTCACACATAACAAATTATGTTTACCATCAACGTGTATTTCATGGTTATTCTCAAAATTACACCCCAATTATGCCCTCCGCGTATTATGGAGCGCTCGACGCTGGGAAACTATGGGATCTACAATTTATTTGTTTACTGAAAATATCAAGCTATGGGGTATGAAAACATGTATAAACCAACTGAAGCCTATTAATATCATTATCAACACTACACTTAAGTGATTCGCAAGGCTCCCTTACCACTTTCCTCAGTATAATTCTATTATTCCAGCTGCTTATACCCAGTGGTATGAATAAAAATGAGAAAACTTCCTCACGAAGTCTCATTAAAGTAACTTTTTTTGCTTATAGCTATATTCTGTCTATGTTTATTTAGTAGTGGAATATTCGAATTTATTATAAATTTAATAATTTGGTCCGAGTTTTCATGGGCTTTAACGGCTGTCTAAACTGTCACCGTTCTATGGAGATTTCTGACCATACCATTAAATATATTATAATATAGTGCATATGATATATACATAATAAAAAATAAAATAATAAGCCATAGTCAGAATACTAAATAATATTTAAAAATTAATTAAGGACGTCTACACTCAAATAATACCTTTAAAATGTAATTTTTAATATCCCTATTTGTTTATATTCTTAGCTCTTTCTTTAAATTAGTTAACACACTCGTGGTAATGTAATATAAACATAAAAGCACACGCTTGAAGACCTTCCATCAGAACTTAGTCTGGAATTTCAGCCAAAAACGCGTCTTCCCTTTGTGAAAATAGCTAAGCGAATGTTCTGAAAACATAAAATAATTCACTAGAAAATCGAGCTTTTATCCACACATACCGCTTACAGGTGGTGAAATACTTTGAAAGTGAAATTCGGTATAAAATTCAAGAGACACCACTTATTGACTGGTGTCACATTTCCACTTAGCAAAGGCTTTTTCTTACAACCAATACTTGTTAATTTTTTTTCCACCCACCACGATATTATGGCAAACATGATAGCTTCAGATATTCGATATCATTTTTTACGAAAAGCTCTTCTAATTACGAAATATCAAAGGAAGGCACACTCCTTAATACCAAGTATTCATGTACTTGCTTATAATATTATTTATTAAAGAGATTTGTGCTTTTAAATAGTTTGGTATACAATATTACTGAAACTGAAAGTTCCATCAAGTGCCTTTCAAAGTTAGTTGAAAAAAATATTATTATTAAGATACGATATAATTTGGGTAGTGTCATGTAAAATACGGTAGTTCCAACAAACGACCCTTAGCTTATGTGTAAGTTGTTTGCAGAAATCTCTTGTGACATTTCTACATACAAATCACGATAAAAGTATTAACGAGAAAGTGATTTTAATTTTAACGTTATCAGAATGTCCTTATGCATACACAGTGTATATAATATTAAGCTTATGGGATTAATTGGTAAGGCTTTCAGCTTCAGACATCTGTGACGTTCTCTTATCATACTTGCGACACTCTCTTTTACACCCTCATACAAAATAAATAGGACAATTATTACGAGACTCGTACATTATATACACACATATTCAAGCCGGCTGATAAACAAACAGATGTCAATCTCCATGAAGACGACAAGACCTCCAACACAAATGGGGCACAGAAAGGGGAATCTCATCCAGGATATGAGAAACGGAATCTTATCATCGTTTAAACCCTTTGGGGTTTTCTGTAAAAACAAATATTATTATAAAAATCTTTCTAGAAGGCTCTTTCGAACCATCGAAAATACAATACAATCGAAACTACTCAGTCACAGCAAATTCATTATGAAATTCAAATTTCAGCTTCGTTGCGTTAAAAATTGCGAAACAACTATTTGAAATTAAATATCTCTGCGTGAAGAATTTTTAATATCACTTCAATATTAAATTTCAAAATAATATTTATCGATTAATATGAAGTTTATAATATAACATGTCAGGTCCTTGACAACTTGGTCTGATATGCTTGATTCTATGTCAAATGCACTTAGTCTTGCACGTCATACCTTATCACAAACCAAACATAATATTATTGCAAACATTAACATCATGGATAAGAAAACCTCCAATTGAAATTTATAATAAAATTTATGAAAATGTGCAGAAATTTATATGGTTTCGCTCGCGTCTTAGAAGCTTGGCATTAAAACTTAACGCTGTATTAAAAGAACGCCTTTAAATTTAAAATAAATGCAATAATTTATTTCCTACACTAAGTTTACTCTAATTATATACAAATCAACGGATCAGTAACTCAAAAATGTATCTACAAACTACCAGTAAAGAACTTCAAATACTTATGTGTAGCTATTGTTATGTATATATTATTAAATGACTGAAAAATTTTCAAAGAAGCGCTTTTTATTATCGATAGTATGAATGACAGCAAGTAAAACTAAATATTAAAAAAAAACACCTTTAAATTTAAAATAAACGTCATAATTTGCCGCCTCCGATAAGTTTACTCTTTAATTATGTACATATCCATGGATCAGTAACACAAAAATATATCCACAAACTACTAGATGTGTACATATTAAGCTAAAATATTAGAGTTTTTATATATTATTAATTAAATAAATAAAATATTTAAAGAAAATGTATTTTGTGTTATTGACCTAAAAATATTGCGTACATGTTATTAAAAAAAATATGTACCTATTGCATGATTTTCTAATTGTAATCAAACAAAGTGATTCATATTCTTAATAAGCTATTATTCAAAATATCATATTTATTTTGTAAAATATAGTCTTCATTAGATTCAGTCTAATAAGATCTATTATTAATATTACTTAACTAAAACATATTATTATTTTAATTGAAACCGGTGTAAATTTGCTTACTTTTGGTTTTTTTTTAATTTTATCAAAAAAATACATATTTTCACCGTATGTGAATACATTTCAATATATTGAATGGAAACTCTAAGCTAGTGAATATAAAATTAAATAATTAAAATTGTCTTCTAACTCTCTTATTATATCCATCTCAGCTACATTACTACAAAACAAAATAACAAAATAAACGTAATATATAGAAAATTAATTATACAAAGATATTATGGTATTTGGATGGAATGTTTGAGAACCATTGGCAAAGGCGTCGCTTCTTATTTGCAGTTGAAATAGCGTTTAGTGCTTGGTGCCGTGTAATAACATGTCTGCTACATCGATAACAAACTCTTGGCCTCTCATACTAAACAAATATTATTCAAATATACTCAGATGTGAATATAATCGGGTATTTGGATAACTGTACACTGTAACTGTCGATGTAAAAGTAACTAAAGCATCCATATGAAATGGACAGATCAATGGAACATTGTCTAAGGTCCCTCAACCATCAGTGTTACAAGATGGAAGAATCGTATTTCATATAATTATTTTACTACAATTAATACATATCTAAAATTTCGAAACGGGTATTTTAATGATAATAATATTAGAGATATTTAATAATGCATAATAAATGACAATTCTCAAAAAACAGTATTTAGCGGGAGACTCGCTTTTTAAATATTGTGATGAGTGTTGTCGTCGTGTGAAAACCGTATTAAATTATTTTATTTATAATTTACTTTGAAAATTCAAACATGCTCTGAATGAAAAAATAAACAACTTATTACCGTCCTATTAAAAAACCAATCAGAACATGAAAAAACATTAACAAATTGAAAATTTCAATTAAAATTACCCTAGTTTTATTATGGTCTCACAATATTTCGACCCGAAGCTTAAATCGACTCAATAATATTTTTCTAGAACATATTCATGCCAATAAACTATGAACCTGTATCATAAATAATAATTTTGTTAAAAGAAAAATGACATATAGAAAAAATCAGCGTATACATATTTCCAATAAATCATATTTTGATAATAGATTATTTTTATTAGATAAATTTCATGACCTAATGTTTTTTAACAATAACAGTCTTTTTCAAGGATTGGAGCTAAGTTAATTTAAATTTATTTATTTACGCCCCAAAAAGCTTTTATTTTAGAGAGAGTCTTTTTGACAGGGTTTTTTATAGATAACAACGTGTTAATTGTCTGTCGGTGATCTTGACTATTACTAGTTATACATGTCACCAACAGAGTGGCTCTGCCCGACCTAATAATCGCCTCAGTATTTACCTTATAATCCAGGAAATCAGAGTAAACCTGGATCAAGATGATCGATCGGGATTTTATTAATATTATTCCCGATCTCCCAGTTTTAATAACCGATGAAATCATTTTTTTTTTAACTTGAGTGGAATTTGAACCCACGATCACAGTATTTGTAGCCACGCTTCTTATATCCTAAACTATTATGCTGATATTAAACTAAATAAATAATGTCTTGTCTAATGGGGGTAATTAAATTCTATTGAGATATTATTCATCAAATTCAATCGAAAATATCTTATCCAGATTATTTAAACGTATTTACATTGAATATTATATAAGGGTTACTTTAAAAATGTATTAGCATTAGAATTTCACATTGAGATTGAGATTATCGTTCAGATATACAAAGAATTTTATCACAGTTTTTTTTTCATTTCAAATTAAATCTTCTGGAATTTCAATTAAACAAAGATATTTAATATCCAAAGTAAAAAATTTATCTGGTAGCATTTTGGTTCAATAATTACGATTATATTGGTTGGTTTAATCAGCATTCAGCCATTATCCTATAGCTATTCTAACCACAATCTACCTCGGGTAGCCTTTACATCGTTATATCTTCTTTCGATCAATTTAATTGCCTTTTTAGACATTTCTTTCATCACTAAAATATAGATCAATCTACCCACACTCCTTTGTCATCTCATTAAATAATACAATCAAAGGGTAGTTTAATTTAACTAAGATATTAATTAAACAATCGCCCTAAGCAAATATTATATAAAGCTTCCAATTTTATCTGTTTATAAGTTTAATGCGATCTGATATTTTCGATCAAGTAGCTCAAATTATGAGATTGGCCTCGTGAAATGGAATTGTTAGAAAACGAATCCGATCCTGAACAACGAAATTGATAAAGATAAAATCAGCGTTTTGAAATGAGCCCTTTGATAAATTTAAATTATTTCAAGACTACGCTTGGCCTGTAGCTTTTAGATGTGGACATTTCATATCACTTTTTTTTTCAACAAAAAAAAACGACGTTTAACACTGAGCTCGTAAAATTGAAAACAGCGACATTGTTAATAATATTCTTTTCATCTTTCATTCTTTTAATTTGTAACTTTGTTTCCTGGTTTTTGTTGCGTCGTTTGTGAAATTTGTAAGGCTTTGTTTTCATTCATCCAAGAGGACAATTGTCTACCCGTTTTTGATCGATTCTGGTAGAATTTCTTTAAATTTTCTCCATTAAAACAATAGTCAATTGGCTGGTTTTCGTATATTCGAGTATTTGCGGTTTTCAATTTCCGTTCCATGTACGAGATCATTTACATATCGTTTAAGCAACTGTTTACGCGATACACAAAGAAGGTAAACTTTGTATATTTCGATCAAAATTCCGTTTCGCTTTCCAATTCTGAACTTTAATCAGCATATTGTATACATTTTTATGACTTCCCTATTGATCCTCGAATAGAAAACGAGCTCTAAGCACCGACGACAATTTTCTTCATACTTGTTATACTTTAAGTACCTACGGCATTTCAATTGCAAATGAGACAACAAACTGAATAATTTCCATGCAAAATGTCGTATATTAATTATTATACGATTTGAAACTTTTTTAATATCGCATATCTGAAAACTCTTGTGTATGTAATATGGTGGATATTTTATTTGCCATGTTTATGTTAATATTTGTAGTTCCTCCACGGCAATATGAAAATGTACAGAAAGTTAGAAATACTAATACATTTTTTTATTAAATGCTACTCTGAAAAATAATAATGCATATTTAAAAGTTCATTGATCCATACATATACACTCATTTAGTTTTCATAATTTTAAGTAGTTATTGACTGGAAAAAAAATTCGTGGCATATGCACATCTTTAATGATTTCAATAATTATTTTACATATACTTAATAATGATATTATCTCACATGTATCTGCCCTTCACTTTGGAAATGTTCGTTTAAACAATTTATCTATTACAATAGAGATTTGTACTCAAGTCCGTTGGTTGAAATGTGAAATTTTGAGATTTTTTATTGGGAATTTAATCACAAACGGTTCTGTTTGTGTCGATATATTGGAGGAAACTAATTGTGTAAGGGTTGTCCAAAGCAATAGAATTGCAGAGGTCGCAATAAAGACAACCGTATCACGTTCTTGCCAAACGATAACGGCGTCTGTGAGACAACGACCGACCATTTTATACTTTTTTGCCTTTTCTATCGTCTTCCAGCCATTTTTTTTCAATGAGCAAGACACAACAGGCCTCAGGTGACACTTTTGTCTCCACAATAACTGTTTTAACTCGAATATATCAACGACATTGACGACCCGTGACGAGTAATCTTAAGCCGGCATTCGAACTTGAAAATGTTCCAAATAAAAATGTTTTTTTAAATATTAAATATATATTCCAATTTATATATAGGTTTTTACATTGATTGATAGAACAATACATCTTTGAAAATAGTCTTAGGTGTACAGAGTATATAAATATTTATACGTATAACTAACATGAGAATATTTTATTTAAATTTGACATGAATAATTGTATTGAATTATAGAAAAAATGAGAAAAAAAATAAAAACCCATTTACAAATTTGAAGATTAATAAATTATAACAGCAATAAAAGCAATATTAACAAAACAATTACAAAATATAATGCTTAAAACTAAATAACCGTTTGTTTGGGTAAAACCAAATTTGAGTCGAGTGGATTATTAAAAATTTACATTTTTTTTTTAATAATATCAGTTTTGGTAAAATAAACTTACGTTTCCTCGAGGCATATTTGGTTTAATTTACATGTCTTATGATTGGGTTAGTCGGGAAGTTAGTTATTTTAGTGTAATATTTTTTACTCAAATCTGCGATATTTGCTTTGATCATTTTTAACTTAATGTCCTCGTGGACTTCTTTAAGAAATGTGCCAGGTTAAAGATCTAAGGCCATCTTAAGACACTTGTTTTGAACAATTTAAATTTTTATATATTATATGCTTAAGTTTAATACAGTACTTGAACTTATGTCCATTAGTTTAGAGCACCAAGTGTTGTTGTTAATCTCTTCCCGGAACGACTAAGGCTCTTCAAAAGAGAATTGGGTTGTGTTTTCAAATTATCATAATTAACACAAAATAAATTAATATTATCAATGTATAAACCTAAGTTTTATAAATCGTTTACTTCGTAATAGGAAAATCTTTATGATGTATCGTCATAGTTCATATTATTTTTATTACTAAAAGACAGTCCATAAGAGTTAATGCTGATATACGGAAACCGTAATAAGCTATTTTAATACTTCGATATTAAAATCTCCGACCGAAGACGTATTACTTATAATATTTTATTTTCATTAGTACTTCTTTCACTGAAATAAAATTGGTTGGTTCCAAATAGCTTATTATATGTTTCTTTTCAAAGAAAACACATCACGATGAGTCTTTCTCGTGGAAGGAATTTTGATGCGGAAATATCAAATCTCTAAATATTTTATTTTGAGATATCGACAGCCATCAGGTGTATTAATTAATATACATATACTTCTAATTTAAGAGTTGGATGGTAATTACCGAAAAGGCTCGTTCACATTGCAGAAGTTTCAAATTTAACACCCCCAGGCATCAAAAGCATCATATTACTAATCATTTACCCCCAATATCCTCGACCCTTCATCTTCATCTGGCTCACCCTCTATATTCTCAAAAAAGGCTTCAACAGATCGCGTTTCAAATTTCTTCCAAATCCTACCGAAAAATAAAACAATTCCGATCCAACCCTTCCTTGTTGTTGAAATTCAAATACGGCAAATATACATTTACATTAATCATTTCGGTAATCCCATTAATTAGCATTCGAAAATAGCCATGATTCATAATATGGCAACTGAACGATTCGATTCAGAAAATAAACTTAAGTATGGTTTTATAATGAGCTAATTGAAAATTATTTGATTCCATGAAATATATAAATCATATTGGTATTTAATCGTAAATTAAAGGTTAAAGAAAGAATGCCTACACTTTTTAACATTCACCGTTATATTTAATTTTAAGAAACATATATTTATTACACATCCAGATTGTTTACCATAATTAAAAGTAGTTATTCATTAAAAAAAAACGTACTTATCGCATTCGCGTGGTGATGGATTCTAAAAAAATTAAGTGGTGTTTGAAAGCAATTTAATTCTTGCGAAATAAATTCATAATTTTGATCATATTTAACGATATATTTAATAACTTTATTATATTTATAACTATTTTTCCCGTTTCAACTTTGAACATATTATTGGTTTATTTAAGTTGATGATAGGTCTGTTGATCAATGAGTCATGAGCTTGTGAATTATCTTCCTCTGTCACTGACAATAAGTAGATACTTAAATAAAAAATCTAAAAATAAGGTGATATATTTCGCACTATTTAAATAGTTTTTGACAGTTTTAAAACTATTTTATATCACCCGAGAACCTTATGTGAATTTTTCTCACTTCAGCGACGCTCTGGCACTCTTCGTCCGTCAAATCGGCAATTGGCTTTCCGATCAAAAAAGTTGTGAGTGTAATTCTGTGTTTATTCAGAGACCCAATCATTCTGTTTTTATATTTAGGGTCGTGATAAGTGTAAAAGTAGTATGTGATAGGTTGTATGGTCCAATTGATGGCGAGGCTGTGTTTGAAAGTGGCTCGATATGTCACTCACCAGGATTCCCAACTCCCCAAGGATTCCCCACATTTTCTTTCTCTGACAAAAAATGCCTCCTGCAAATACTATTTTTCATATATACACAGCACACAAAGACCACCTTCGAATAGTTCACTAAAATCACACAGCCCACTGAAATACAATCTTCGACTAAAAGGGTTGAAGTATTTATATTATCAGATTTGAGATCAATTTTATCCAACATCGAAATAATATAACAAGAATTTTATATAGAACTAATGAATACCTAAATTTATATAATCAATCATAAAAATGATCATAATTAATTTGAATTTATATGATGATCGCGCGTAAGAGGTTTTTTTATTTTTCGACTTAAAGACAGAATTTTTATAACTTTTAACATAAATATCTATGGAACATATTATTACACCAGAAGCAGAAGTTATTAATTCTTAATCATTGAGAATAAAACAGACACTTTCATACATCAAAAAAATATATTAAAATTATAAAAAAAAACATTCATCAAGTGTATGAGCCACCTTTAATTAAATTTTATTTAATGAGTATTTCATAACATGAGTCACAGACTCTTTACATTGTGAATATCCAGGTGGTTTTCCAGGTCACCACAAAAAATCTATCAAATGACAATAAATAGTGTCTGTAAAGAATCTACAACGCAAACCACTGACCCAATTAAAATAATTAATTCAATTTATTAACCTTTCATATATGTATGTTTTATAAGTTAATAAAAATATACAATAAATACATTCTTAAACGTACACTTATCAATAATGGATTACCATTTTTAATTAAAATCTGTATATTTTTTTTTTTGTGATATAAAATGAAGGTATATTGTATACGGGAATGATGAATCGATTCATGAGTCTCTTGAGGAAAGAGTTGTCTTTTTTCATCCACGCTAAGCCGACTCATTTTAAATGTAAAAAAATTCACACCTGCCTGAAAATATCAATATGGACGTATTCATTCCAAGCCAACAGTTGAGATTTTAATAAGCATACGCAGATTACAAATGTATCATTTTGAATTCGTACCTGTCTGCAATAAGAATATTATTTTCTAGACAGTTGCTCTCTATAATATTACTCGATATTTTTTTTTTATTCCAAACTCCGTGCATAATTCGTTTTTCGTCTTTCATGTTAAATTTCAACGTAAAATCAACCAGACGAAGCGTTCAAATTTGCATAAAAACATAAACTTTGCCAAAAAGACGATGGACAAAGAGTAAATTGCTCGAAATGAACCGGCTGTGAAATTCTAAAGGTTTGCTTTTATTTAATTTAAACAATCGATCATTATTTTTTTGTTTCCATAACATTTAGATGAAAATTCTCAATTACAATTACAATTACAACAATTGTTCACTCAATATTGGTGGTGGTTCCCAGGTATTTCATTTTTCCAGGATAATTTCAGGAAACAATAATTGTTTTATTTATTTATTTACGCACCGAGGAGCTTTATTTTTTTAAAGAGGATCTATTTTGAGAAGGTTTTTTATACACAACAACGTGTTAATTGTCTGTCGGTGATCTTAACTATTACTAGTTACACAGGTCTTAATAATCGCCTTTTTAATTTTATGTTACAATACAGGAAATCAGAGTAAACCTGTATCAAGACGATCGGTCGGGATTTTATTAATATTATTCCGGATCTCCCAGTCGTAATAACTGATCAAATCAATTTAAAAATCTTGACTTAAGTGGGATTTGAACCAATGACCACAGTATTTGTAGCCACGCTTCTTATCCCCTGAGCTATTAAGCTGGTAAGTACAATCACTTGATTTGTTTTTTAATCAATACGTTGAAATATATAATATAATATCATGAACTCACAAACTCTGTACTAAGTATTAAAGGTCATTAAATATATTATGTCTGTCGTAAAGCTCTGATCCAAAACTTCCCGTTTATGTGGGATAAAAGCGGTTCTAAACGATGATTTTTGCACAATCTGTACCCGATAAACCCATAAACAATTGTAAAGAATAGCGCTTCTTTGTTGTAGAATCGACATTAACATCCCGGTGGCTTAATGGAGCGGCCTGTTGTAAAATTTTATCCCATCATTTCAATGGACTCGTAAAAATTGTATGCCAACTGTGAAAATTTCACACTCATGCACTTCAAAATGATACCATCAAAATACATATTATGTAATATTTTAATCATAATTGATTCTCGGGTCGGGTCGTATCAATCAACGACTTCGTCCTATAAATTATTTCAGTCGTGAGACAAGGTCCTTGGGGTCTTCGGTACATACATACATGAATATTTGAACTCCAGATATAATAGTGGATGGTAAAGCTGGATACGGCCTTATAACAAATGAAGTGGATTCGGTAAACAAATGATCGGGACTGGCTTCAGTCAATTTCCTTTTTGCCGCCTCGATAAAATAAACCTTCTTACTATCTTTGAAAGAACTGACATTGCAGTAGAGTTAACCCAGCAATTTGTTTAAAATGGGAAAGTTTCTTTAATACGCGTAAAACTTCAATCATATATATGAAAATATCTTTATTATGCATAAGTTTTTACAATGATCGATAGAACAATACATCTTTGGAAATAGACTACAAAGTATATAAATCTTTTTATCTATAACTAACATGAGAATGTTTTATTTAAATTTGACATGAATGATAGTATTAAATTATAGAAAGAATGAGAAAAAAATTAAAACCCATTTACAAATATGAAGATTAATAAATAATTACAACAATAAAAGCAATATTAACAAAACAATAGCAAAATATAATGCTTAAAAACTGAATAACAATTTTTTTAGGTAAAACCAAATTTGAGTTGAGGGGATTATTAGAAATGTACACTTTATTTTTTTTAAATAATATCAGTTTTGGTAAAATGAACTTACGTTTCATCGAGGCATATTTGGTTTTATTTACATATCTTATGATTAAGTTTCATTTTAGTGTAATGTTTTTTACTCAAATCTGCGATATTTGCTTTGATAATTTTTAACTTAATGTCCTCGTGGACTTCTTTAAGAAATGTGCCAGGTTCAAGATCTAAGGCCATCTTAAGACGCTTGTTTTGGACAATTTGAATTGATATGAGTTTTTGCCGCAGTAGACCAAAAACTTCAACCATAATAAAAAATCCATCCCATATATCGAAATCGTTAATTATAACGATACAGTGGGAACTATAACATCTTTAGTACTATTTTTAATTTAAATAATAGCTTTTTGATGATTTATACTATTGCTTTACAGCTAGACAAAGTACTCAATAGTGGATTATTCATCAACTGTCAGTGATCTTAACTATTACTAGTTACACAGGTCACCGACTTAATAATCAGTATTTACCTTATAATACTGAAAATCAAAGTATACCTGGATCAAGACTTATTTTCAAGGGATTTTATTAATATTCTTCCTGATCTCCCAGTTGTAATATTTATTAATTCTTGAACAGGATTTGAACACATAACCACAGTATTTGTTGCCTCGCGCCTTATACCGTGCGCTTACCTAAATCTAAATCTTAATACCATTCCCGAATAATAATTTTTATACATATTTGGTAAAGAAACTATCGATTGTCAATGAATTACATATATAATTATGAATCAAGACAATCGATCGGAATTTTAATAATATTATTCCCCATTTTCTAGTCGTAATACTCGATCAAATGTATTTTTTTATGTATTTGAACCCACGACCCTAGTATTTGTAGCCATTCGCCTTATCCCCTTAACTATTACGCTGGTAATCACCGCAATATTAACTTTTATGAACAAGGGAAGGTTTATGACTTATTCTCCATGTCTCAATCACTGTACAAAAATAGAAAATAAAACTAGTTCTAAGGTTTAGTCACTGATTTACAGTAGGTATACTTTTTATATATTTTTTTCTAATTTAATTACTATACTAGTTACGCAAATAGTGTGATTATTACTACATTAAAGACAATGGATTCTAAAGAAGTGATGATTTATAATAATTCAATACCATTTGAAGATTTTAATAACCACTTAATCCGCCTTGCTTAATGTCTCTTTCTATTTTTAGTAATATATTTTCAAAAGTTTTTGGGAGTCATGTTTTCCCACCCCGTCGTATATTGTAGTCGTGCTCAGATATGTTAGGGGACTTTTGGGTTTATGATTTACCATAGCACTAAAACAAGTCCCTTAGGATTTCCCCTTTTCGGGACTTTCCAGTGTCTTCTTATCAAGTATTAGTTCATAATCTTAAAGTAGATAATTTTTCAAATAAAGTATGCCATCTGTTAATTCTAAATTTAACTGTCTACCTGTAATTATATATGATGCCACATAGATTAAGATTGCAATTTCAATGTATGTAATATAAATCAGTTTGATAGTTATGTTGAGATTTTGAAATAAAAATGGCATTTTATACGAAAGAGAATTAATATAAAATCTATTTTATCTAGTAAGCCAGATGGGCAATAGAAGACATGTTATAGAGAGACGGGGTTGAGTTTAATACGGTAGTTAAAAACTTGAGTATTAATAACTGGAAAAATTGCGGCTTTAAATACAAGTTGAATGAGCTAGGTTAATCACTGATTATCTCTTTGAGTTTAGACAATTTATAGAAAATGCTATGACCGCTTGACATTTAGACGCCTCGTTTGTGAATATTATATGCGTGAACTGTTTGTATTTTGGCTTATTCTTTTTATTATTTATGACAGTGGATATGCTGTATGTAAATTTGTCCAGACATGAGTAAGTTTAACGAGATGGTGTATGGAATGGCGGTCCAGGGGCGAAATGAAGTATGGTCTGCGGTCAGTAAAGGAGAAGAGGCCCCTCATGGATAGTCATACAATGTTTTATCTACAACTCTAATATCAGAAGACCCATCTATAAACTACAACCACTCTATAGTATCTGGAAGGAAACCCTTTCTGCATTTACATTTTTGAGTCGGCACAGATGTTCTCCCTCAATTCTGAACCGAGTAAAACTGACATTTAAGTCGTGCACTCAATCCAAATGCGAATCTCTCCATATGATAAACGACCACCATATTCATCAACATAAAACAGTGAGTGGAAAGTTAAATGACGCACAAGATAAATGAAATAGTTTGTAAATTAAGAAGACATAAAAATAGTCGATCGATTAAAATACTCATTGCATTTAATTAACCTCAAGATAACGATCATAATAATAATCAAATAAGTTGCTACTATAGGTTGGCCTAGTCCTTTGTGACACCAGAGTTAATTATTCTTCTCACTAAGTTACTACAAACTTCTTACTAAATACACAAAAAGCTTTCAGAAAGATGCAGATTCGATTCCCGTACCAGGCATGTGATATTTGTTTTTTCAATTTAATACACTTAATTCAGTGTATTGAACGTTCTAAACAAGCTTCTATTTTTTAATTACTAAATATTAATCATTTTCGCCATAAATATTTATAAAATCGGGAACAATCGTTTATTATAATAAATAATACGATATACTTGTAATTGTGGCAAACTTCCATATAATACAATTTTTATTGATCATATAGTGGATTAAAAAGAAAAGTGACACTTCTCAAAATTATCATATTTTACAGTAGATGCGTTTAATTTTTTTTTCAAATCTTTGATATTTGCATATATTATATATAGGTGTCATACATCAATTTGAAGGTATTTATTTGAGAATTAATTCAGTGTAATAATAATAAATAATTTATTAAAAATAATACACTTCTAGCAAAACTGTCATTTTTCTATAAAAACAATTTGTTTTCAAAATACTTAAACTTTATAATAATGTGTCATTTTTTCACATAAAATTATGATTGATTTTATTATTAAATTTTTGAGAAATGTCACTTTTCTTTTTAAACCGACCTTTGATATTATAAAAGGATATGTTTGCAACAACTTTAAAAAATATGCAATTTTAGTTATGATTACTTACGAATTGCTCTGAATTGCTCGTCTTATTTTTAACTCAATATTTAATCGAATAAGTTTCGATGGAATTTTTATGTTTTAATCTTTAAAATGTGCGTTTTTTAGATTTTTTAAATATTTTTATTTCCTTAGGGTAATATCGAATAATTATATGGATGCCTTTGTTTACTTGAAACCGATGTTGTGTTGTGATTTTATATAAAAGTCATTTGAGTTTGTAAGTGGAGTGAAAGGTCAGCTAAGATGATTAGTATGAGGATCACGTAGTTGTGAAGGAAGAAAGCATTAAAAGACGTCCCATGGCAAATATAGACATCTCTGTAACCCCAAAGGCCGCATAAAACTTAACGCCGACCCAGCCAAACGGTGGCCATTCAAAATTTCCTTTAACCCCAAACTCACTTCACCGAAGAAACAAAGATAATAATAATGACCACTTGTCCCTCGCCGATACACGCATTATCGCATCTATCGATAACGACCCTCCGTCCAACTAAAACTTAATCACATTTTCATCCCACAAAAGCTACGATAAAAATAACAATAAAACTGATGATGATGAATTTGTATCCACCATCCATATTTAATCATCAAATATTCGAGCCGAACGAAGTGTGAAATTCCTGTGGTTTAGCGTAACTAAAATCATTGTAACGTACCTGAAAATCGCTCTCAATTACATTTAAAGGGTTAATCAATCACTATTGAAAATCCATCAATTACAACAATTTTCAGCCAGTTGGTATAAGCATTCAATGAGTTTAACAAGATTAAATTTTACATTATTCAGAGAATATACACACAGGAACATTAAAATTGCTTCACAATATATTTTACCAAATTTAACATACATTTAAACGATCAAATTAATTTTATTTCTATTAACGACATAATGACAATTGTATCATATGGGCAATTGAATTATATAAATATTACATAAAGCATAAACAGAGATAATATCAAACACCACAAAGCTTTTTATTATGCATTTCCGTGAAACGAATTAATTGTTCGTGATTTTAATCATTTCGATCTTGTACATTTTTTTTATTTATTTTTATTTATTCATTACATTTATTTTTTGAAAAAAAATTAATAATTATTCTTTTCGAAACTGCGGTGGAATGGAAAGTTTTTCACAAAAGCTTATGCTTTTCTCGGTTGCAACTTTTCGAGTTTCTTTTGAATTTATTTCGCCGACTACCTATAACTTTTTCTATACTTCTTGTTTTATTTTAAAATTCGTCGTTTTCATTGAAGATGAAAAATTACCTGCATTCGAAGATTTTTATAATAATATATGTATGGTGATAGCTCAGGGAATAAGAAGAGTGGCTACAAATACTGTGGTCATGGGTTCAAATCCCACTCAAATCAAGAACTTTTAAATTGATTTGATCGGTTATTAGGACTGGGAGATCGGGAATAATATTAATAAAATCTTGATCGATCGTCTTGATCCTGGTTTACTCTGATTTCCTGTATTGTAAGGTAAATACTGATTATGAAGTCGGTGACCTGTGTAACTAGTAATAGTTAAGATCACCAACAGACAATTAATTAACACATTGTTGTGTATAAAAACCCTCTCTTAAATTAAAGCTTCTCGGGGTGAAAATAAAAAAATAATATATATAGCATCATAGTTCAGGGAATATGGCGCATATCTACAAATAGACAAAAGTAAAAAAAAAATATTTGGGTGGTTGGGAATAAAATCCCGATCAATCGTCTTGATCCAGGTTTACTCTGATTATTATTAAGATCACCGACAGATAATGAATTAACATGTTGTTTTGTCTAAAAAAACATTTTTTTAAAAAATAATCTTCTCAAGAAGCCACTCGGGGCGTATATAAATAAATAAACGGGTTCAGAGAAATATCTTTTATCTGGACCACCAATGCGCCTGTATAAACCGGGATATGTGATTTTTAAACTAAATATGTATGATCCTTTGATGCATTTCCAAGCCCTTGGGCGTGTCTTTTGTGGTGGTAAAAAAAAATAAATAATAATTCTAGTCGGTTGCCTTGTCGAGGCATCGTTTGCAACAAAGTCGCTCTTGTACATAAGTAATTTCATAAAGTATTCACGATAATATACGAGCACTCCTCGAAGCTTCTCCATGCACACTAGAGTATCTAAAATAATGGAACTATCTAATTTTACAATAACCCATTATTATCGCATTGAAGTTATGATGCCACCCACTGACTGACTGCCAATATATACTATTAAACAGCTAAACGCAATTATTTACGAAACCTACTTGAATATTTATTATATCGATACACGCGTATTAGATAAATGCCACATTTTAAATACTTTATCTTTATTATGTAATGGGGCTTTAAAATTACTTTAAAATCGTATGATTATTACATCACAAAGCAATGTTTTCAGCAAACTCGGCGCTTCGTAATGTATGGTGACATAACATTATCTCTGGACTACTTCTTCGAGTCTGTGTGAAATATTTCCATTTCATACAGATAAACCAGCCACTGACACCTAATAAAATATATTATTTAATTATTAAAAAAATAATATGGGTTGTAAAAAAATGTTTTCAATTAATAACTACTTACAATTGTGCTATATTTTAATTAAAATCTAATAATACATATGATTTTTTTCTTTTTTTTACACAAATTTAGTAATTTTAAATGAACGAGGCTCAGAAATCATAATGTCAGATGATTTGCAACACGAGTTACAGGAATGTAAATATTAACAATGTTGAGAAATTGTTTGAAAAAGTGTGGAATCTGGAAACTTTCCTTATAATATCTTGTAACTATGCTTAAGAAATACCCTGTCGGAACTTTTTAATTTATGCACGGACTTTGTTCAACCAAACAATAACCTTTCGCTTAGAATATCAATCGAAAGAAGGTTAGATTTAATAAAAAAAAATTATAAAGGAGTATAATTTAAAAGTCCTCATCCGCGTTGACTTAGTACAATGCGATCAAGCCGTAGTCAATTATTGGGGATTCAAAGAAGTGTGTTAATCAATTAGTCAATCAGACGACGAATAAAGGGAATAAGGGTAGAGATTGTATAAAAAAAAAACTAGCCCAGACACAATGGACATTGGAGACAGATAGTGACAAGCACTAGTAGCTTAGCTCTATTGAATTCACCATTGGGGACAACCAATTTTTCTTCCCTCGTCTAATTACCGCCTCGTCGAGGTGAAAGTCCGGATTTCTACTATTGGCCATGAGAAAAACCCTCCCTTTCTTTTTATATTATTGTTTTTTTTTTTTGTTACTCTCGGTTTCTTTCTTTGGTGTGGTATTTTTGTCACCGGCAACACGTGTTTGTTCCCTATGCGGTATGACCACAAAATGCATCAAATTATGTATTTGATATTTTTTTAATCGAGGGACGTAAATCTTACATTGAGATTTTTAATCGAAAATATTAAATGGTCAATATTCCAATATTCAAATCTAATATTTCAATACTATAATAACATTGTAGCAAGCATGCGGGTTTCAAGACATAATCGCTTCTATTAGGGGTAAATTTCAAAGTGATTATTATGTTTTTTTAATGTGACTTATCTAACAACTAGGGTAATTTTAATTGAAATTATCAACTTGTTAATGTTTCCTTATGTTCTGCATGGTTGTTTAATAGGGCGGTTATATTTTGAGCTTTGATTTAAAGTAGTTTTTTATATCAATTATATGAAATTTTCGATTTTAAAAATGAATTATAAAAATGTGGAATCATTATGCATTATCAAATTAAATACCTCTACACATATTTTGAATTTATGATAATGTTTTTAGATGCTCTGTTTTGTTTTTAATACGTAGTTAATTAGTTGTTTGTTTTTTCATCCGAAAGAAGTTTGAATTTTCAAAGTAAATCTTAAATAAAATAATTTAATAGAGATTTCATATGATGACGACACTTATCACAATATCCCGATAAATACTGCTATTAAATATTTATAAAATTGTTTTAATATTATTATCCCCGTTTCAAAATTTAAGATATGTATTAATTGTAGTAAAATAATTACATAAAATATTATTATTCTATCTGGTAACACTGATGTATGATGGATCTGTACAAACATACATACATATAACATATACACACGTTCAACAATTATAGATATAATAACACAAGATTTTTATATTTAATTGCTCAATCATAAGTTGATTCTATGTGTAGAATTTTGACATGTGTCTTGCAAAATACAATCATTGATGAATGTCGTATTCCGATATATTAATTAAATCACGAAAAGTGGTTAGTTTTACCGACTGTTTCGGGGTGTTTTCAGTGGAATAATTTAGTTTCGAACCACATACATGTTATGTGTGAGGGTAATATTTGGAAAAGGGATTGTATATGAGGACAATAGAGAATGGACGAAGCCTATCAAAGAACTCCTCAACCCATTGTTCTGTTTCCCACTAACATAACGACGATCAGCACAAGACGACCTTTTGCAACCGAAATATGGATTAATCTGGTAAAAATATCACCTAATAAGTACCAGACCTTATTTTCGTATATAAGCACTTTGAAAATAATCAATCCCTATAATACTTGTGTCAAGATATGTATGGAAAGTAAAAACTCTTTAGCTTGTATAATATACACGTAATAAATTATGCAGATTGCATAATATACATTAAATGGAGACTTTATATTCAAGTTTTCATACACGCTAAAGTATCCCGTAATTATTACCCGCATAAAATATTTCCTAACTAACAACAATATACGGGTTTTTTTTAATATGAAATTTAAACACTGTATAGCCAATGTGCATTATTTGGTTTAGTTTTTCACATGTCCAAAAATTTCCACTTCATTATGCATTATGTGTGGGTAAAAGATACGCTTGTGTGGATTCCAGCTTATGTTGCCAAAAAATAAAGCGACCATGAGTGTTTAGTACATAAAATAAAAGATGAGGGTACATCAACAAGGAAGGTGTTTATTTATTTATTTATTTATTTTTGCATGCGAAACAAACGATTGCGAGAAATGAGGGCTTCCAAGTGGGTCAAAGTGTTGGACTCAAATATATACTAAATATAATAATATATTCACATCTTTGCATTTAAATTTGAACAATTAAAGCAGATACAGACTCGCATAATTTCCCCTGTAAATTACGCTCATTTCTCTAATCTTACGAACGTTTCTCTTAACTTATTGTAAGGGGACTCGCTGAGAATTATCATTATCGTGATGCTCTTGACTATAATTATTTCGTCAGTTTGTTATAAAAACATTGATCAAAAAGCTATTTTCATATTTTTTAAAATAGAAATCGAGTGCATCATTTACAACGATTGATTACATTAAATGTGAACCATTCATTTAATTAATTAAGTAACATGCAAAATACAATGAAATTTCATACAATTCGATGATTGAAGTAGGAATAAAAATATTTTTCATTGCATTTTTATAGCATATTCCCGGAAACTATCGTGTATGTTCAATAAAAATAGCCATGAATATTTTTAACTAACTTAAACGTAACTAATACGATCAATTATAATGTGTTTAGTGATACTCTTGATATCAAGCGATTTACGATTATTATAGTAGTAATAATCGTAAATCGCTTAGTATAAGTAGCACAATTGCAATAGATGCTTAAAAAATACCAAAATAACTCCAATTGTAGTTGAGAGGTGGGTTTAGCTCTTGAAGCCTAATCGAATATCGTACAGCGACGCGTTTCAAATTGAATAATAAAATATATCGATCGCTTGTTGGTGGGATTGAGTGCTTTTCAAATATAATTACGAATCGGATATTGAAGGAAGGACGTGTTAATAATGGAGGGTCTAAACCACTTGTGTGCAGACATGTCTTTTGTGGGCAAAGAGCCAAACGTTCAACCGCTAAAAACCTTCTTCCATAATAATTGCACCCAATTAACTACACACCCCGAACCATATTCACTTTATTAATTACTTCCGATAGAAACTAATTGAAATGTTACATTTTTATCGAGTATCGTCCTCGCTGCCAATAACTAAGATTTATGGGGACAATTCAATTTCAACACGAACAAATTTCTGTATTAATTCATTTTGCCGAGAATCTGATACCAAAGGGAGAGACAATTATAAAACAGATAACATCACTAAAAGAGTTTTCATAAATGTGGAAATAGTAATATTATAAATAATAAAATCATCTTATTCATCATCATCCACAGCGCAACATAAAAAACCTATTTCGTAGTCACGTTCTTTCAGTTTCCATTCTTACTCTTATAGTTATATCAGAGACGTGTTTTGTATTTTAAAATTCATCATTGACATTGAATTAAAATTAAAGATAAATTCCCTTCTCAAACGCAATTACTTTCAGTTGCCAAACTATAGTGAAATACCTGTTAATATGTGATACACCTTAACCAGCTGCTGTTGAGTACTGAATAATATTCAATATGTACTGTAAATATTATTAGAGTAGATATTCAATTAGATTGTTAGAATGAATTGATAAGATCAATACGTATTTTATATACATACATTTTAATTGGATTATTTTCTTTCCTGTGCGGTTATCCCTTCGTAGTTTCCTTTAATACGATCTAGCTTTCTGGTTTTACGCCGTACATGCGTTTTACGAACTGAACTTCGCTCGCATTAAAGGAAACAAAAAGGCTTTTGTATGTGTGCAAAGAGGATAAAGAGGATTTTAAAAAAGAGTAGAAGAAGCGAATCCATGTGAATGGAAGAATGCAACGAGGCGAGTGTTGGTAATTGCCATCGTACTGATATCGGCCTGGGTTTCAAGGACCGCTTATATGTCGAGCTTAACCTTATATATTATACCATTTAGATGCTGTGCCAACTAAAAAAATAACCAAAATAAATCCAACTATAACAAGCCGAAAAACCATAGCGTTTCCTTGTGAAAATCTTACAAATCGGCAACAATTCGGCCAGAAGAAGTATCGTATTTACGAAATGAGAAAAGAAGCCTTCAATTATCAATGAACTGTTACTCAGACGAATATTATTATATTGGTCATAGGTTTTTCATAAAATATCCAAAATTTTAAATCCGTATTTAAAAATAACAATATATTTATGATAATAACATTAAAATAATTATATATTGTTATACTGCTTCCAATGACATATTATAATATACAAATAAATCATCAACACGGTAGCTTTAGATGTATCAAAGCTTGATTAATAACCATGTCATATTGTTATTCCGATACAATGCATATTGTGTGAATTAAATATTGCGGAAAAATATTTTAAAATCGGCCAAAACAACAAACTTTGGTAATTGGACAATTTGTATGACAAGCTATCGGAAAAACATTGCATAAAATGCCCCGATTCAAATTTATTTTTTAATTTTTTATTATTATTAAGAGAAAACAGTCGTCTGGAATACCATAGAACCTACATCTCTGAAGAAGCTTTTTTGAGAGGGTTTTTTAAACACAACAACGTGTTTATTGTCTGTCGGTGATCTTAACTATTACTAGTTTCACAGGTCACCGACTTAATAATCAGTATTTACCTTACAATACAGGAAATTAGAGTAATCCTGGATCAAGACGATCGATCGGGATTTTATTAATATTATTCCCGATCTCCCAGTCGTAATAACCGATCAAATCAATTAAAAAAACTTGAGCGGGATTTGAACCCATGACCACAGTATTTATAGCCACGCTTCTTATCCCCTGAGCTATTACGCTGGTGATATGTCAAATAATGTCACATTTTCAATTTTATCACCCCAAAAAGCAGCTTTGCGACAAAAAAGACAGTTATATAGAAGGTGTGTTATTATCAGTTCAGTGAAACTTGGTTACGCTTTTCTTATCTATGAAGAATCGCCTGAAGCACTCGTGTACTCTCAATATATTATATAATATAATCAACGTTTAATTCGTTTATAAATATGAAGCTACTGAGTAATTTATGCATATCAATTATACAACATATGCCGCTTTTATACAGAGAGGCCACTCTCGCTAAAATAATTTTGGATATATAAATATTTAACTCGGTTGATCATTTCACATCTTGAAAATAAACGCGACAAAAACAAGTATAAAGGGAAAACAGCCGCATTTGGCGCCATTATGAGATTTACGCTTAGTAAATATTGACTTGGCCAAATCGCTTGAACTTCAATTAAACCGCCACAACATTGAGAACATTCAGAACGATCCTATTATAAAAAATCAATACAGTGTTGAAAAGCTAGGTGTATGAAAATTGGTCAGAGGGTATGTGATATCTCAGCTAATTACCATCTAGTCCCACTTTAATTATTCTTAATAGGTATTAATCTGTGTTTTCCTCTAAATTGCCAATCAAAAGTCGATTGGTTGAGTAAAAGGCCTTTTTGTGGCTATACGAAATTAGTCAAATATAAATTTTCACCTCTAATAAGGCTAAAATAAAATCCCCGGAGATTATATTACCATACTAATATTCCGAAAATCTCACCGTGAATTAAAGTTTGATCACATTTATTTATGTTCGGCTTAAAAGATTAAATTTATATAATTTGCGAAATATTTAACTATGTTGAATCTTCACAGAGAATCGAAGCTGCCTTCGTTTGAAAAACATGTGGTTATTTCATCTTTTTTCCCTATTGAAATTCATTTTGAAAAGGATTTAATGAGTCGGTGCAGAGCAAGTGCCTTACATCGAGGTACCGTTTCGTATTCCTTTTGTGCCCATTCAAATATAGTCTTACATTTCGTTAGTTAGTCGTACGTTTTATCGCGAAAAGAGGTCGTGAACTTATAAATATGTATTTTTAATAATCTTCTAGGGTGGAGATTTTGTAACAAAATTGAGTCGGACGATGGGTTATCGATTTTGTCTTACGGTCGAATCAATCCAAATTCTAAATCTTGAAAGGGAACTGTTAAGAAGAACAACTTTTAACAAATATAATAAAATGCATCGATTTTTTAATAATTTAATAAACTTCCTTTATCACTTAATACTCGGTATATATATAATAAATTATGCAGTTCAATATACAAATAAATTTTTAATAAAAAATTTCACCCGCCACATTCAAATGAAACAATTTACAATTTCAGACAAAAAATGTAATTATTTATTCAGTGTGATAAATATTAATTGGTCGGAATTTACGCAAAATAAATCGAATCCAATTTTCAATATGATATTCATTACATACTTACCCGAATGGTATTATTTATTTTAATAAAAATACCTATTGACATTGTTTGAACATGAAATATTTTGCTTGATATACGATCTTCGTTTGGAATACGATCCACGTGCGGAATATAGGAGAATCAAACAGTGTAAAAAATAGACGTTATCATGAAGAAGCTCGAGTCATTGCATTAATGAATGTGACATTTCTTTAACAATTAAATTTGTGTTTTTTTTTTGGAATTATTGATTAAAAAAATCTAAAGTTGCATATTTAATAAAATAGTTAAATATAACCATTTACCAATTGGAAAATCCCGTCTAAAAATACACGTTGATAAAGGAAGCTCATATCAATTTATAAATTTATATGACCCAATTAATGATTTGAAATAGACATTAGTCGCTTCCGTGGGACAAAAAAATATATTTATAAGCCAGAATTTTTTTAATATTCAGATGATCGTTCTAATGAATTACACCAATCGTATAGGATTATTTAATGTCGCGTGCCAAATGACAGATTCGTGACGATTAGATTTAGCCATAAAGATATGTCCACTAGCGTTCCCTTCATATTTATTACCACTTACCACTATTTCCATGAACAAAATATCATCAAGAAGTGAACGTTAAATGCCTATATTATTGCTTTGTCTACCGAAATAACTAAACGAGTAATTTCCTGCATAATTCGTCTGGTTTAAAAAAAACTATGCCAAAAGTTGACGACCGCCGAGAAAGTGGACAAAACCAACTTGAGAATAAAAAAAAACATATTACTGTTCGCATAACACTGCGGAGCTTCGTTTCGTTTTTTTGAATACCTGAAATTTCATTTTCCCTTCATGAAATGCTAATACAGGTGGCGAATCAACACACGATTTCGACAAATTATTCAATTTGCGCATTATTGTTGATGGATACAATCATGATTAATTTAAATAATAAATAACCATCTAAAGTACCAATGATTTTCTTTTTGAGGGAATCTAATCCTTTACTCTCTCTCTCATTCTTATTTTAAATAAACCAAATGTACAGAGTTAAAATACTGTCTGTTTGATCAGATAAGCTCGTCTTCTTGGCCTTAATTGATCTACATTCTCTCTTCTTTTTATAGTTAGACAGTCTCGATTCTTTCTGAATCCTGAGGGACTCCTATCCAAAGACGATATCTCAATACTCCCCTGTGTTCTTTTAATGCGAAACCGATCTCTAGAATTATCCTCCGTCTGTATAAAAAGCATTACTTAACGACTTCACCGTCGGCATCGCGAAGCAAATGATTATAAATGATATTATTTTCCATAATATTTATAGAAAACATTGAAATGTGACACGCGATCTTTCGTATATTTTACATAATAAGTGTAACTCTATCATACGAAGGAAGAATGTTGAATTTATCAAATAAACAGACATTTTTTCGAAAACATACGCACGTAAAGCGATGCGATATTTCTTGGGAAAATATTTCGGATCGATTAACCTCGGCAAATGTTTGCTTATAATTTCCAACGTATGTCCGGCCTTTTTTATTTCCTACAAAGCCCTCTTATATTGTTACATGTCTGTTGTGTACATTTTTTGTGTTGTTATTTTTTTAATATTATACTTTCGATATTTGGAGGGCGAAACCCTTTCACAGTTGGGTTTGTTTACAGCCAAATATCGGATTATATACTAACAATACTGAAATAGAACGGTGCCTCGGGTTAACGCCGATCGCATTCAACCACTAAGCTTATTTTCCAATAATAATATCAACACAAAGCCATCGAAAAATTCTGACACGTGTTTCTTTTCCCACCTTCTGAACAGTTTAACGGTATTTTGAGATAACCTGATGACTTTTCCCTGAACAACAAATCGAAATGAACAATAAAAAAAACAACATCGAATTTGGTATAAAGTTGAGAGGACACTTGAGGAACAGATTAAACTTTTATTTCCCTAGAGAGAGTGACTACCTGTCATTATCAAGCTACAAAATATTATCCATCAAAAGAATACACATTTAACATCAAAATGATAAAGTACTCTACATGAATAATACATCGTTTAGCCGGAGCAAGATCATAAACTATGATATGAACTTTATTCAGTAGTTCATATGTGAAATTTCACACGTATTTATAAATTAGTCGTCTAGATACGTAATCTATCAAAACGATAATTATCCAAGTCATTAGTGAAGGCCAAAATCAAAGACTTCTATTTTAGTTTATTAAAGCCCTTCAAATTTGAATGATTCTTCACATACACCAAAAAAAACTATTTATTTGTAACATAACTAATAATATGAAAATCTATGTATTTTTATGTGTTATATAGGTATGGTTTGTTTAAGTTCTTTTATTTTTTTTTATTCCAGTACTATATTGATCAATCACATAACGAATTTATCTTAATATCCTTTAATTCATATTTTAATATACAAAATGTATATATGCTATAAAGACTGGAGCAATTATTAATTTTAACATATCAATATTAAGTAAAGTTAAATAAATACCCAATACCAGCAATGTGGTAAACTTTGTCTGTTTCGTCAGTGATGAAGAACCCTCTGACGTTTATATATAAATATATGTATATTGTGACGGTATATGAGAAAATTAATATTCGACAAATAAAATATTTAGTTGGCGAATCGAGACAAATTGGAATCGGATCAGATGGTTGTGGCGATTTGGTCAAATTACGCAGAAATAATTTCGAATACACGCCAACAGTAAATAAGCTATGAACAAAGCATAAATCCAACTCACAACCAGATTTCACAGCACGCAACCCCTGGCAAAATAGAGTGTGTACTATAAGGGAAAAAATACTACCCCGTATTGTATAAAAACGGAATACACCGTCTCATCCTAATAATGAATAGCGAAATAATAGAATAAATCATCGGCGCAACAGTATTACATACATCTCAGATTAATCTCTCGTAATTTATAAAATCATTGTGAGTAAAATAATAACTATGTTAACTTAGTTTTGGCTCAAGGGAAAACATTAGTAAATGAAGTAAATCTTTGTATTTAGATTGTATGTATTAGAAAGCCTCATTGGCTTTATATAATATTCCAAATAGGGTATATTGCCAAAATGCACTAAGTCATAAATCATTATTTTGAGATAATGGCGAATTAGTGACAAAAAAAGTCACAGTCTTAACAGAACCATAAATTTATGGTATATATTTGAATAATTTACAATGTGGTATAAATCAATGACTTCTTTTATAATTCCAAATATAACACAATTATAAAAAAATACCTCTATTTTAACTACCATAACTAATTATCAGAAACTAAAAATGTAAATATGACTAAGTGCATTTTGGGTAATTAAAACTCAAAATATGACATAGTGAATTTTAGCAGTATACCCTCGATATGTAATTCAATTAATTGGCTAAAAAATATATGAAATTTTACATATGTATATACATATATTTAATAAAAAAAGTATAAAACTATGCTAAAGTATGTTCTACACATTTAGCGATAAAGACATTAAATGTCTCAGTGATATTGAATTGTAAGATTTTATAATATAAGTAATGGTTTAAAATAACGTGGTATGTATTATGAAAAGACAAATTAGCATGGTTATATTCAAATGAAAAAGTATCATTGTGTAGATATATTCGGACGGGGGCGTCGAGACGCCATAAAGCCAAAATGTCGACAAAAAGGGAAGCAAATCTTCACGGTGGTGTATTTTTACTTTTCGGTGCGCAAGTTAATTTCTGGCCTAGACAAAAGCCCTGTCCTGGAACAAACTCGCAGACCACCGGAACAAAAAGGGCGTTCACAATGTTGAAAAGGGTACGGGTGCGTGTGTGACAAGGGGTGTCTTTTTTGCCGCCCCCACAACGCGACATGGGGTCAAACGATTGTTAATCTCGAGGTCGACTTGTAAAAAATAAGTACCAAGTTTTGATTAAAGTCTTACAACTCATTACCGGGAGCAAGAATTGTCTGCTGACGTCGCCTGTATTCGGTTCAATCATTTTTGAATAACCTAGTGATTATTAAAAGCTGACTGGAACTTACAAGTCATACGACATTGCATAAAACCAGATATTAATATTAAATTGCAAACGCTTACAATAATTAAATATTTTTAAAAAACAATAAATATAATTAATGTTACTGCAATATTCCATTTGTAAAAAAATCGTCCCGTTTGAAGGAAGTGCATTTATATAAAAAAAAATCATTTAACTTTCACTTCTATCATTAATTCAAAATATTCAATTATACAGATTGAGCTAGACATTTTGAATCTGGTATGTATCCTTTACTATAAAAGTTATATTTCATGCAATCTTTCATAAGAATTTGTTTATTTTAATTATCAATACATTAAATAAATGTTCATTTAAATATATGCTTAACCTAATATATATATAAATATATATATATATATATATATATATATATATATACATATATATATATATATATATATGACAAAATAATCACAATCTTAACAGAACTATAAATTTATGGATAATGGTTATTTGAATAATTTACAATGTGGAATAAGTCAATGACTTCTTTTATCTTTCCAAATATAACACAATTATACAAAATACTAACAGAAACTAAAAATGTAAATTCTTCCAAAATATTTATAATACAACTACAAATTGAGTTTTGGCAGTAGATAAAGTAATGGAAAACATATTCAAATGCCTAACTCAAAATCGTCAAAATACCCTGGGAGTATACCCTCAATATTACATTTCAAACGCTTACAATAATTAAATATATTTTATAAATTGAAAGATGATTTTCCCTATCCCAGGAATATTCTAATGAGTAAATTTTTTAGGAATATACATCCAAATATAATAAAACATTTTATCTCTTTATGAGAAAAAACATTCCATCAGTCTCAATCAATTTAAATGGGAAAACTATGTTGAGAATTTTTTGTATACATCATTAAAACGATGCTGTGGCAAAATAAATCGAACAGACTATTTTATTTTCAAAATAAATTCAAACTCGTTGAATGCAATGGGTCTAACCACAATCTGAAACTTTTCTGGTGCTAAATTAAGCTTTATAACGTTAAATTATTAAAATGTTGCAAGAAGCATTTTCGCTTTCCACCGTCAAATACCACATTATATTCATATATATTTAAAAAATCGTGAATTCCACGATATGAATAAATCGTGGGGTGGCACATTTGAAAGAAATTAACAGTTAATATTTTGAGGAGGAAAAGTCGTTTAGAATTCCCATATGCAAATGGGGTGTAATTATGATGATAATTCGGCATCCATTCATCACCGAAGTCACGTAAACCGGGCGGCGGCAATCGTCATAATTATTAGATGTTCATTTTCATTAAGAGCCCGTATATTTTACATACACGGGCACGCACGCGTGTACGCTAATGGCGGCAATAATTGTTTTTATAGCCGCCATTTTCAAAGATGGCGGCGTCTGGTGACATTATTACTAAGACGTATCAAGTTGGCGCGCTTGCGCCATTTGTCACCGCGGTTCACCTAAGTCGACTATAGCCGTGACTCGAATTCCTATGGCCGGCTTTTAAACTACTGGTGGAAAACAAAACCTTGGCAAAAGAGAAAAAAAACTAACTGTTTTGCCACGTCTGGGGACTTTTAAAAAGCCAAAAGGATTGAGAGTCTGGTCCCGGACGTGCAAAGGGCGAAACTAACACAAAGTCTATTTGAATAAAAAGGAATCCAAACTGTTACACCTTCTGTGTCTGTTTTAAAACACTTTATGCATACTCATAGCTTTAATGTATTTAAAAAAAATCATTGATTGTTGATTAATAAACTTGTAAACAATGAGTCTGAATCAGACTTTACTTAATAAAGATATCTAAAACATATTTTATAAAATCAGGTGAAGTGAATCGTATACGGGCAGTAGAAGGAAGCAGAACCATTCTTACTTGCGGAAGACCAGGAGATGACGCAGTACTTCTGGTCGTTTGGTACAAAGGAAGCGATCCAATTTACAGGTATTGTTACATTTTCAGTTTCAATTGGTTTATTAGGGGCATATCTATATGTACATATATTTTTTATTATCTAGCTACGACAGCCGTGATAGCACAAAAGCTGCATCTCAATGGGTGGATCGTGAATTCCTGAATGACAGAAGCTGGAGAGGAGGAGCAGGTGGAGGAGATCCTGCTGCATTAATCTTGGACCCTTTGAGAGCATCTGATGCTGGAGAGTTTCGATGCAGAGTAGACTTTAGATCTCAACCCACTCGAAACTACAGGATAATAGTAACAGTCATAGGTAATAAACAATGTTTTTAAGGTTTAATATTATGTTATTAATCATTATTTTTTTGATATCAGTTCCACCCCAAAAGCCTACTATATTCGATGAACGTGGAAGAGAAGTTCAGTTAGGCAGGGCAGGACCTTACCCCGAAAGCTCAGATCTCAGACTAACGTGTATGGTTTCAGGAGGTAAATATTAAATGAAATATTCAATTGGTAATAGTTTTTTACTCAATTCGTTTTGTTATTCAAAGGGAACCCGCCTCCTACAGTCGAGTGGTGGAGAGATGATATTTTGGTTGATTCGGCTGATACTTCTTCCGCGTTCCCAAGGGTTAAAGCAAATCAATTAAATGTACGCGGACTACAAAGAAAAGACAGGGGAGCAACTTTCGTTTGCAAAGCTTCAAATACTGATCTTGCCCCTGCAGTATCCAGTAGTGTGACTATCGATATGTATTGTAAGTCATTATTTTTTCTCGCGTTTCTGTTCGATTGTTAACGCAAATCTTTATTTTCAGTGAGACCGACAGCTCTTAATATTTCCCCGGGAAGCTATCCTTTATCGGCCGATCGAAAACACGAGATGAACTGTGAAGCTATGGGTTCACATCCTCCTCCAGAAATAACCTGGTGGTTAGGAGATACAGAACTTACTGAATTCTCACAAAAGGTACCGTATGATGACACAATAAAGATTAAAGATCGCCAATTTCAAACCTATTTTGCGAAGTCTTGCATTTGCGTTTCCACTGCGTTGGAAGAGTTTTTAGGAAATACCGACATGGAAAAGGAGCCTTTTCTCATAAGGGTTTCTACTTGTGTTTCCAGGATTCTGAAGATGGGAACATGACAGTTTCTACACTGAACTTTACCCCAAAAAGAGAAGACAATGGCAGAATGTTAACGTGTAGAGCCAGGAACGTACACGTAGACGGAGAACACATTGAGACTGCAATGCAACTAGATGTTCACTGTGAGAAAATAATCTTTGTACTAAAATTAATACGTAACAACTTAAAAATTGCCTAAAAAATTTTAGATTCCCCAAAGCTTAAATTACATCTGGGCACAAACTTAAATCCCGAAGATATCGAAGAAGGAGACGACGTGTATTTTGAATGTAAAGTGAACGCAAACCCTTCCGCTTACAAAGTATTATGGAAACATAACGTAATTAGATATTAGACATTTTTTAGTGATAAATAAAAATTATTTTTGTAATAATGTTGGATTTTAGAATCAAATATTGCAGCATAATCAAAGGGCCGGTATAATAACGAGCTCTAGTCATATGGCGTTGCAGAATGTGGCCAAGAGCCAAGCAGGCAATTATACTTGCTTGGCCTCAAATGTGGAAGGAGACGGTTTCAGCAATAGTGTCGAGCTGAAAGTCATGTGTAAGTTAATTGAGTGTGATGTATGACTCGAAATACAAAATTAAATTCATCAACTATTTCCATTTTAGACAAGCCAATTTGTCAACCGGAGCAGAAAAAACTTTACGGATTAGCCAAAGGAGAAAAGACCAGCATATATTGTTCAGTAGAATCGTACCCTCCACCAAAAAGCTTTCGATGGGCTTTTAACAACACTGCTGAAACTCGAGAGCTTCAAGAGGTATATTTTAGTGAAACAAAACTATAAAAAAAACAAACTCATAATCAATTTGACTAGCCACAGGTTGAAGACAACCAGCCACAATTCACATCTTCATTAAACTACACACCTAATTCCGAAATGGATTATGGCACAATTCTATGTTGGGCTTCAAACTTAGCAGGAAGACAAAACGAGCCTTGTGTATATCATGTGATTGCTGGGGGAAAACCAGATCCACCTTACAACTGCACTTTGTTAAATCAAACTACTGAATCATTAGACGTGGACTGTCTCGGAGGTAACGTAGATATTATTTTAATTTAAAGCCATTATTATTTTCAGATATGTATACATTTAAATGCGTTTTTCACCTGCGACTTAAATATGAGTATTTTCAGCAGAGTGTGTTATTACAAACGCCCAGCGTTCAACTATACCGATGTGTAAATAAAAAACATTTGAGTTTATAGGCAAATCTTATTGATTATCAGGTTTCGACGGTGGACAGGCGCAAAATTTTATCCTTGAAGTATATGATCAAGAATCGGGACTTCTTCAAGCAAATTTGTCGTCTCCGGTCTCTCACTTTTTAGTAACCGGTCTGAATGAAGGCAAAAATCTATTTATGGCCATTTATGCAGCTAATACTAGGGGTCGGAGTGAAATAGCAAACCTTGAAGGATTTACACTCAAAAAGGCTGAAAAACAAACAGGTCCCCATTCAAAATACAATTATTATGATTTCATACTTTAAACCGTTATTATTACCCATAACTTAAATTTGTAGAACAAGCTGTATCTTTAGAAATAACATCATTTGCCGGAATTCTAATCGGCATTGCCATCACTACTGTGGTCTTAACAGCCGGAACAATTTTTATTGTTCACTTGAGAGGAAAGTCTCAATCTCAGCCAGAACAAGAACAACCAGTTCTCAAAGATAAAGGATCTGTCCAATTAGCTGCTGAAACCGAAAGCCTCTATGGAGATAAAAATCCAGATGTCATCAGATTCAATAAAGGTAATAAAGCCTAATATAAATTTGAAGTAAACAATTTTAAATATACTCACACTACACAAATGTACTATATTATTTTTGTTATTTCCATAAATTAACTTTTTTTTTCATTACATTACTTATATTGTTTTAATAATGGTTTGTTATTTTATTATTTTTCTTAAAATTTGGTTCATCACATCATCAAACACAATGGATCATCATCGACGAACTGTGATAATACATTAGGCACATTTCACCGTGAACCTGGTTTTCCAGAATCAGATTACCAGCTTGGTGGTAATAATACATCCAGTGATCAAATGATTGGCGAAGAAAACTGGCATTTCCACCAAATCGCTTCACAATCTGCTTCATCAGCTTTACCAGAACTTCCCAATCACCATTTTTGTCAAAAGAATGTAAGTCATAAACAAACCATTCATGTAACATGTCTTTTCAAAAGTACATTCATATAATTTAATATTGTTTACTGGAAGTCATATTGTGATTATTTTATTGTATTCCTCATTACAGGTAAACGATATGGATTTCAATGATCACGGAGCAAATTCTTCAATGAATTTCCTTATTGATTCGCAAAATATCAAAATAGCTATCCCTTCATATGGAAGTTTGGAATATGGGAAAACTGTTGATAGTACTGTAACTGTAAGACCTATTAGAGAAATTGTGACTGTACGCACTCCTTTGATGCTTAATAGTCAGCAAGAGAGTTGTGTTTAAATTGATTTCATGTAAACTATCGATATTCTCTTAAATGTAAAACACAACAAAGAATTATAGGCATACCGCCGGATGGAGACTTTGATAAAAGTGTATAATTCAAACATGTGGTAACTGATTATTGGGTATTATAATATTGTTTAATACTTAAATATGGTCTTTTCAAAAGCGGTTAACATTCCATATTGAAGTAATGTCGTTGTAAGAAAATAAATGTATATTTTTATCAACAACAAAAAATTAAGAAAGTCATTTTACTTTAAGTAGGGGATATAATCACTAAAATTTGTTAATACGATGAAATATCAAGATTATACAATTTGGAAGTAGCTTAATATATTTAGATAGAAAAAGAAATGTCTTAATTAATGAATCTAAATAAATATTATGTATGTACGTATGTATGTTTATCAAATAATTCTATTATATCATAGAACATGATTGTGAAATAGAAATATGAATTCCATTTATACAGATATGATGAAATCATAAGCAGTATAGAAATATTAACTCATTGAATGTTATATAATTGCCCATTTCATGACTATATTTTAATATTAAGAGAATCACTTGTATCAATCTCATATCATTTTGACTATTGACAATACGAATGTTATAAAATAACTTACCTTAGAACTTTTATAAGATCATTTCAATATCATTTTGTAAAATCTTTTCACATTTAGTTTACGTTGAACTGTAAAAGTAATAAGAAATATACAACAATCTTCTAAGTGATTCAATATGCTTATTGAAAATATCTTGTATTTTCAAACTTCATTGTCAGCCCACGAGTAATTCATTAATTCATATAAATGTTGTAAATATAAATATTGCAGGTTAACTTCATAAACATAAATGTTGATAAATAAAGTAAGATATTATAACGAATACACACATTTGCAGAGGATATGAAAGCTGATCTGAAATAACGAGTGATTGATGTATTACTTTATAGTACACGGAAGGTTTGAAGATGTCAACGTTTGCTATTACTTGTATATACATAAGTGTGAAAATGACTATCATTTTAAAAGATACGTTGAGTTTGAATTGGTATCGAGAGTGTTATAAATTTAAAAAAATATACATTATATCAAGATTGTTTGTCTATAAACTGAAACTGTTCACCACATATCTATCTATATGTATTTATGGAAAATTATATATATATGTATATTTATTCTGTTTATTTTAATAAAAATTACAATAATTGCTTTGTAGTTTTTTATTTCTGTCATTTTTATTATTATTTCCCAGAAATAAAAGAATGTTATTTTTTAAATACGAATGTGGATGATAAAGCATACAATTCGTAAACAAATTATGGGCAACGGGTAGTTGACCCATGGTGTTGGTCCAATATCAGTGCAGGAGTGTGTGTAGAAATAAAAGATGAAATCACTGGCCAGTGTAATTTATTTGGAGAAGTTAATTATACAAAGCACATCAAGAGACGTTCCCGGGGGCTCCGATACAAGAGAGCGTTATCTGCTGCAGATTTTTTACGTATTTTATTTTCATAATATGGAGAAAACGAAAAAAAGTAACCAGAATATTTTGTATGGAATTATAGTTGTGCGGTGTGATTAATTAGTACCGTTCGACATTATACAAAAAAATAATATTTCGAATGCAATATAGCTGTCGTGTGGGAATCGACAATTGGTTATTCTCAACTGGGCAACAGCAAATAAATAAAATTATACACAATTTTAAAATTATTTTTAATATTAATAATTAATTTTCCATAAATTATACAGTCAATAACCAGCAAAAGTATTTAATTCGGAAAATATAGAAATCTTTTTAGACACATTCAAGAAAGAATAGGTAACAATTACATTATATATAATAAATTGAAGAATTTATAAAATATTAAAGAAGCTAAAAATAGATTATTGAATACATCGTTCATTAAGCATAAATATAAAATGTTTACCGCGCTAGCAACATTTGCTTCAAATGTCAAATTGACAAACTCATAACAGATTTATAGAAGACTGAATTAGGCCCGTAACGATGAAAAGAGTTCAGCAAGTTAGAATTTTATACAAATCAATATTAAGATTACACCGTGGTTTACCAAAAGAACTGCAAGCCTTAGGAAATGGATATGCTCGAGATGAATTTAAACGTCACAAGAAATGCTCGGAAGACGAAGCCAGGTTATTCTTAACGGAATGGACGGTAATATATCAAAATAAAATATTACTTACTTTATTAGTAGTTACCAAAATGGATACATTACTTTCCAGGACTATGCGATCAATTTGGCAACTCAACTAAAAGAGGAAAATCAAAATGCATCTGAGAAACCCAATTATGGCAAAAACTTAGATCCCCATATGCTCAATGACTTGAGAGACGAACAAATCGCCCAACTATATGAACTGATGAAAGCAGCTAAAAAAGAATCAACAGAAACGTAAAATCTCACTAGTCAAAAAGTATTATTTGTGTACATTAAATAAATATTATTTATAGCAAAGCAGTGTATTATTTTTATAAATATTTATATTGTCCAACTTCTCTGGATTTAAACTAACAAAAACCTAGGTAAAACCCATTTACCGACAAACGCTAAAGTCTCGTGGTATCTTTATCCCATAGACATTATTCTGAATACATAGAGCGGTGGTTTCCCAGGTCACTGCACAAAGGTGAAATTTTCAGATCTAATTCGACCAACTTAATCCACCAAACAGTGAAGAACACTATTCGGTCTCCCTGCTACAGAATCAACAATAATTAATGATTCCTTAAATTGTTTTTTACACAAATGCATTTCCTATCTATTTATTTCAGTATATTAGAAAATACAATGCTGGGTGAAAAAATCATAAATTCAACCAAATCAACTCACATCGCAGCCGTTATTAATAATTTTAATAGAATGCTACTTTTCTTTTGTTCTTTTTTTCTTCTATTAAGATCTGGCACCTGTTTTTAATAATATACTCCTTGGATCTCTTGGAATTCACAAGTTCCGCAATATTTCCACTTTTATCATAGATAATTAATCTATTAATTATTGGGAACTTGTTCAGATCTATTCTGTTGATGTAATCCTTCGAATAGTGTCTTCTATAATTTCACCTTGGTTCTTTGTTATGAAACATGTTATTTTCATCTCTTGAGGGGCAGAGAAAGTTCTTGATCTTTAAATGTCTGATCTGAACTTATTTTGATTAAGTAAATTAATAAATTAACCAGTGTAATATCTCGGGGATAAGAAGAGTGGCTACAAATACTGTGGTTATGGGTTCAAATCCCACTCAAGTCAAGAATTTTTAAATTGATTTGATCGGTTATTACGACTGGGAGATCGGGAATAATATTAATAAAATCCCGATCGATCGTCTCGATCCAGGTTTACTCTGATTTCCTGAATCGTAAGTTAAATACTGAGGCAATTATTAAGTCGGGCAAAACCGCTGTGAAACTAGTAATAGTTAAGATCACCGACAGACAATTAACACGTTGTGTATAAATAACCCTCTCAAAAAGACCCTTTCTACTACTTCTACTTCCAAGTCTACATAAAACACAGATTTGATTCCATTACATATGTACATATTTGAATCAATGTAAAATAATATGTGTAAACGCAGTGTTAAATACTAAAAAAACACAACAAATATGCATAAACTCTTTTATTTCACTAACTACCACTAAAGCACAAGAATAATTTGTAATTTTTAAGTTAATTTAAAACTATCTAGGAATAATTAATCATACAAAAGGTATTTGTATTGTGCTTATAACGCTAGTAAACACAGTACATAAATATAATTTTCAATGACGCAGAATGTTGAAAATAATTGCAAAAAATACAATTTGAGGTCATTTACCGTGAAAATGCAGGTGATTTGCATTTGTCCTGTTTAAGAAATACCACCCTATTATCTTATCTCGTTCAACTGCAGCTAAATATTTGTACATTTTCCATATACTAGTCGTTCAATGTAATAGTGGTGTCACTCCATAATTAATTAAATTAATTAATAAGAAGTAATTTCCACTCATATAGAGGGTTTCAAAGTTTATAAATCAACCTATTTTAAAGAAATTTCTTCTGAATTTTAAATAAAGTATCTAGAAAAACAAGCTCCGATAATAAAATATTTTTTTGCAAAAATACGATTAACACTTAAATAAGTTTAAAGTTAATTATTATTCTTTGGACGAAGGCACATCTTTTGGTGCGAAAAAACAAATATGTCTGTAAATTATCATTAACAAGTGTTATTCAAAAAGAAGGGAAATATTTGTACATGTTATCATACAGCATGTGTCAGTCAGTCAGTGAATATATTATTAATTAATTAAATTACTTCAAATTTGGAAAATATTAACGTATCCTATTATTTTGATAACCAGACAAGTGACATCTTTAATAACTTCTGAATTATAATAAATTTAAAATAAAGGATCAAAATATTTTATTAATAATGAATTTGAAATAATATAATTTTCTCAAAACTCACCCGCATTGAGTTACAACACTATTATAGTGAACGACTCATGTATAAAATTAAAATGCAAAAAAGTGCCCTTGACTATCTACTGAATTATTTCTTATCAGAAAAATATTAATCGTCTGCTCCACATTGAATTAGTTCTATGATCTCTGTTGTAAATAAATGCTTAAAGAACGCACTTGCAAATAAACTTGTCAAACATTAATGCAAATACAAACGTCGCAAAATAAATAAAAGGCAAAAATAATCTCAATTGAATTTATTGAGCAAGAATTTAAGAAAAACGCATAAACCAAGAAAATATTTTTGTATGTCAAGATAACAAACAAAAAAAAAACAATATGAAAATAATATAATAGCAAAAAAAGATATATGTATATTTTTTTATTTTCAAGAACAATCACATATCAAAAAAACTTAAATATACATGTGGAAATCAAAGATATGTTTCAATTTTTTTCAAAATACAATAATAGGAAATATAAATAAAAAAAAATTATTGCATACAAATTATTTTACTCTTTGGATGTACTTAGGTTAATTTAAAATAGCCAAAATTTTGCATTGTTGTTAATAATACATCATTACATTTCACTCAGTTAGTAACTCTTTGGTTTTATTTAATGTGTGTTATTGATTGTAATTTTTGATTATTCGACTAAATAATGATTCGATTTAATGATGCTTCTGGGATGCATAAAAATATGAACATAATTATGTTTGACTGAATACAACAATATCAATAGTAAAAATAAACTAGGCTAATGTATAAAACATCTCATGATTTCGATACATCATTAATAATTCCTCAAATGGCACATACATAAAATATACATATATACAAGTTATTATTTTCAACATTTAATTTAATGCCAATGTGAATATTTCATGCAAAATGGAAAACAATTTTTTTTCACAAAGAATAATGCTCATAAGTGCGCTCAAATTTTATGATAAAATAAATAACTAGAAATCAGAATTATACAGTAATAACATAAGTAGTGTAAAAAATTACAGCCTTCGGTACCTTAATATAATTATATTTTAAGGAAATGTCCACACATATGATATTACAATATGTATGAAACGATTGTGGCACTATAAGATAACTACAGTATGTGGAAATTCATTTTAATGGCACTATTGAACTATTTTAACACCTGCTAACAGTGGAATTAACAATTGATTTATATAAAGTAATATTTCATTTAAATAACTCTGTAAATCTATAATGGGACGTCTGAAACTGAAGCAAAATAATTACAAGACTATAATCACTTCAAATTGCACATAATTCAGAGGTAAGTAGCTTAATAAATAATATTTAAATTACAATAATTATACAAAACTAGAACAATATTTATACTTTGGATAAAAATTAACAATTTTATTATATTATTTGTGTGGCAGACAGTGATTATTAACCTTTAGGAGTAATTTTCTTCAAGCCCATCTTTTAAAATGTATATGAGACACAATTATACTACAACAGTACAATTATACTAAAACTAGTGGAAAAATTATTTTATTTACAAATGCGGCAGTCAAAAACTGAAAATGAATTCAGTCAAAATAATCTTTACAGATGCTTTTCAAGCACTGGTTGAACATGATACTATACAATGTCTACCTTAGAATTGAGGAGACTTTGCTGTGAAGATGACTGTGGAGCAGGAGTAGCCTGCTTCTTACAAAATGTTACATATGTGTAAAATATACTACCCAAAACGCTTATGTTCAGACCGATGAAATTAACAACAGAAAATACATAATCGTCTCCTATTACCATACCGAGGTAAGTAACAGATATATTTTTTAAGCAACCAATAATTGTTGTGGTTAAAGCCCCATTGAAATAAGTACATTGTAAAACAGTATACGATAGGACAAATCCCATTATACAAGATATGATAAACTGTATCACAAACATAGTATCGCCCCAATGAGCATAATTATAAGATTTTTCTAAATCGCCTGTTTGCCAAGCTATTACTATAGCCGGTAGAAACATGAATAAACAATTGTAGTACATCAGCCCATGTTTCCCGAGATCTTTGGCATCTAACTTTTTCTTCATGAAAACGCCATTGGACGCTGTGAAAACATCATTGAGTAGTACCAAAGTGTATCCGCTGAGGGTGAATGTGACATCATCAGCGGCGGCAATCAATGCTCCGACCACCATTGCAAAAACACTAAATTGAACTGCTTTAGAAGCTTTCACACCCAACACGATCCTTTCTCCGATCATCGTCATAAAAATACTGAAACGCCTCAGCGCCGTGAACATTGGCAGACTTAACTCTTTAGTTCCGCCGAGACCGGTGGCCATGTTACCCAGGAAAATAACAGGCAGCGGCCATATCCTCCTGAAAGTACTCGCTTCGAGTCCTGGGAATTGGAGAATGCCCACTGCTTTCGAAAATGCGAGGACTACAATTGTCGCAGTCATTTGTCCCAGCCCCAAAACTTGATATGAAGGAAATCCATATTTGGTCAATACTGTTTTATTGACGACCGTAATCATGAACGAAGCTAGTCCGTAAGACAATGCACTGAAAACTTTCTTCAAGAATAATGTACTCTCGACCGTTGATGTGAACGAATCATCCGAGGGGTGGTTTGTCATCGTGTACATCAGCGATCGCAGCAACTTATGCACTAAGCTCACGACTCTAAATCTCGTCATCTAATAGTTTCGAAATAATGAGCGTTGCCAATGAGTCGTGACTTGGTTCAAGAGGCGCTGATGTCATGCGCGATTCAAGGGCAATATTAACTTCGAAGGTTATTTTTTACTTGTATTATTGACACTTGACAGCGGCTTCCACCTCTTCATCTGGTTGACTGTCGGTGTTGCCGTCCACAACAATAATGTATTACATTATTTTAAATTATTATTGAATCCATTTTCCACACGGCGATAACTAGTTGAAACGTTTATTCAAGAATGGGAACAAGTCTTAAACTATCAACTTTTCAGGAGACACAAAAATCTAATGCATTTATAAATTATTAGCGATTTTTTTATTACTATGCAATATTTTAACAAATAACATATTTTAAGATTATATTTTGTTTCCAAATTAGTTTGTGACTATGCTTATTACTCTTTTAAGTTACTTAGAACTGGTAAATTGTAAAGAAAGCTAAAAATTAAAAAGGATAAATCGAAAAACACTTTAAATAATCTTCATTTTCATTTATTTCTCAATTGTTAAGCCAGTTGTCAACAGTTTTGATGGAAAACTAAATTTTCTACTAATACATTTAATTGAAAAGGCCCATATATTATTTAAAGATGCCTTATTATACTTGTTAAATCTCATCAAAATAGCCATTTGAAAAAGAGAGTCTTGTTCCCTTTGTTGAATAACTGATTAAATTACAATCGTACAATATGTTGGCCTCCACGCATATCATTTTTTTTTCATTTCCGACACAAGATAGTGTAAAATCAAATTAAAAAAAAAGATATTCAATTCAACATTTTTTTTTAAATATATGTAAATATGAACGAGGAAAAATGTAATTATATAGCATTGCCTTATCAAAAATATACATTGATCATTATTTCCACCTATTCCTATAAATCTATTGTGATGAATTAAATTGATCTGAAAACTCATCGTTATGTGACGGGATTGGAAAACTAACCATATTAATTATCCCCAAGTATTGACTATCCCCTATTAATTTATAGGACATTTTGACTATGAAATTATTTAAACCAGATACCCACATCATTTTTTGTTTGAATAATTCATGTGGTTTTTGGAAAATATCATATTCGATGATTATTCACATGCAAATAAATAAATTTGTTTGAGTTTAACTTTTTAAAAAATAAAGAGAGATCGGTCTCCGGGTAATAGAAAGATAAAATAATTTAATAAAATGATATTCATTGTATACTGACAAAAATGTCTTTTAGTGCGTTGTCGCTGATAATTGGAAGTGTGTACTCGGTTTCTTCTTTATTGAAACTATACAAACTTGATATCATTAATTAACACGTGTGTAAATAAGCAAATATGTAAGAATACAGATTGGTCAGCCGGTATATAAATTTTATATAATGCTTCAACTGTAAATGCTATGTGATAAAATCCAAACTAAGCAATTCAACGATACACTGATATTACTAATACATTAAACCAGTTAAAAATCAGAATAAATGATCACATATGGTAGATTTTTAGCCTTCAAGATTTAAAAAGATAATAAATTGGACCTACCTTAATACAGTGAACAGTAATTGTAGTTAGCAGGAATATAGGAATCAGGATCTTATGAGTTTTCACAAAGACACAGGTCTTTTTAAATATCCTCGCCAAGACACAACTGTTGTGTTGAGTTAAATATTCTGATAGACAATTTCCAATTCAATATTATTCAATTATCATATCTTTAGATCGTTTTATGAGTTTAATATTCATCAGAGAGAAAGGCCTGGGAAACCAAGCACATTAATTGGTGAATTCTCATGGCAAAACCAATATTCATACTTTTTATTATGTTAGGAATGGTATTATGTAAAGAAAAGAGATGATTTTTATAAATTCAGTTTATTACAATAAAAATTACATCTTGATAATATTATTATAATTGCTTGACTTCTGTATAACTCTTCATATTTTTTTTTCATTTTTCACCTGCAACAATCAAGTGTAAGACAAACGTGTGCCTGAAAAGCACACAAGCGCAAAATGGTCGCCATGTGTACTTACCCGATTATAAACGCAATGCTTTTGCAAAAAAAAAAAAGTATGGGGCAATTACATTTTAAATGTCCTTTCTTCCGTTCCGTTGGGGAATCTGAAATAAAACAAATTAACATGAGTAATGAATTATAATGCAAGTAATTAATTTAATTGTATAATAAATACCAATCATCTTTCCACCACATGGTTGCGTGTAAAACTTTCACCTAGTTATATAAAAAAAAAATGGAATTAGTACATTTTATATAAAATTTTATGATAATCATTGAGTTGAATTATGCATCAGTTAGCAAATATATCGTCAATTAACTTCTGAGATCTTGGTGGAAGAAATGTCATCATTAAGTTTTATTTTAAGTCTATCTAATATGTTGAATATTCTCACCGTGCTAAATTTGTCTTGGGCGTCATCCAGGACACGATGCGTAATTCAGGTCATGGCCTTGTGAAGGGCTGCTTCTGAATTTTAATCTGAAAGAATAAATTGAATCGATCAGGCCACGCCCGTTATGCAATTCGATAAAATGGCCGCCGTCTAGACAATGAAAACTTTCACTCAAAGAGTATGAGATATAATATTTTTAGAAACCTATCATTCGATATATGATGAGATTGTTGAATACATATATGGATTATGTGATTAATACTTACAAGGGTGGACCCATTTTTAGTTGAGGTTCTAATGCGACCGTCTCTCGAAGCGGTTGGTAAGAGAATGAACGAGGACATATCGACGATTTCCTACGCCATCCGTTTCCGACATCAGTAGTTCTCAAACTGTTACTGCAACTATACATATACTAATCGTTATTTACCAAATATAACTTTGTAAATTAAAATGCAACCGGTAAATACATTAATTTACTCACGCTTTGAATTATTTTGGCAAACTACAAATAATTCGTAATTATCATGTGATTCTGATAAATGTTGTAGTGAAATGATCAAAATACCATATGCAAGAATAATTTATCTGTTGCCTTTATATTGAGTAAGTTATCTGTGGTCTCTATAGCCCCACTTTTTGTGTCAGATACTTGTTAGTTTCCATAATTCTTATTATTTGATCTACATTGGCTGACAATGACTGAGAAGCTTGAATAATTGTGGATTTAGAAAGATTTAAGTTTGAATCTAGTTAATGCATATAAGCTTTAGATTCCTCAATACTCTCATCTCATTGAAGACTGACTATGATCTATTAACCAATTTCTTCATTGCTTCTATATTCCTAGAATAAAGTAGTTAGAGAGACTGATAATCTCTTCTTGAGCATCTATCTCTAGTTGTACTTTAGTTTTGAGTCTGGCTATTAGATAATTCCTTGTTATCAATTGAACTTTGTGATGATATTCTACTCCAACATCCCCTAGGCCTATACAAGTAACAAAGAAAGTTAAAGCCAATTCTAAATTCAAGTCTTGAACCCCCTCTAAGGAATCAAATTTTGTCTTGTTGACAAAAAAAGTTCTTTTGTATAAAAATTATCCAGAGTGATATCTGATGGAAGGAAATAAGGCCCTGGAACATTATCTTCAAGTAGAGGTGGCTCTATAAAGTACTCTAGCATACTTTCCGATTATCACCCAAGTCGACCCAACCAACAAAAACCCTTCCTCTCCAAGCCATACTATAAGTGTCCCAATGCTGTCCAGTTGAGGACTTATCGGGGGAGACTCGTCAAATCACAGAAACTAGACTTGTAGTGCATTTTATTTATTTTTTCTCTTGTTGTTTGTTTTGACTTGTGTGCTTGTTGTGCTTTCTTTGTATGCCGATGATTTAAAAATATTATTTTCCATTAGAATACCTTGAGTTATTATTGTTTGTGGTAGCTTACGTCTTAAGTTTTATAAAGATTATATAAAGAGTAAATAATTTGTTTGTGGATTTAATTGAATCCAGGGTTTAGTAATAATTTTTGATATAGTCCATTTGCTTCTACGAGACGAGCTCTACTAAGACCATTTAATTTTATTTTCTCACTGTGAATTTAAATTTGTAAACTTTGTAGAGACATATATCATGCCGATAATTAATAATGCTCAAAAAAATTAATGATAATGGTATTATAAGTAAAATCGTTATATGAATTATTTATCATCATCATCA
>JAGTTH010006706.1:0-12002 GCA_022606485.1 Agraylea sexmaculata | reverse complement strand
AATTGTTTTTATATTCATGGGAGAAATTATAAAATCCACACTTTAACATTATAATAGCCGAGCTCTGATAATATTATGGTGCGTCTTCACGTATCAAATTAAAAAAATAAACAATACACCCTTGGAGATAATTCAAGATATTTATGTATATCCGTATCCTTGTGTCTGGATCCATTCATACAATTATCGTAGTCTCTTTGTAATAATGATAGAAAGTACATGGTGAGATATAAAATACATGACAGCTCTTATCGCAATGATTGTATGTGTCTTATCTGCCCTTGAGACTAAGGGTTGAACACAAGGTTATGTTTGATTTTTACTTTAATTATTTAAACCCTCCGAGGGGTTGTTTGTAAGATGTTTTCGGTTTTTAAACACAGCATTAGGTTTTTATCGAATTAACCTATTATAGTCCTTGCTCAATATTCTGTGATATTAATTATTCCTAGTTACAAAGGTCGCCGACAGAGCGGATCTGGCCAACTCAATCGCTTAAATCCAAGAAATCAAAGTAAAACTGAATCGGAAATAAAAACCCATGACTAGAGTATTTGTAGCCACACGCCTTATCCTTTGAACGATTACGCTTGATTAATTAATAAAATCAAAGGCTTTTGTTATATGCAAGCAGAAATATCAATCATTGACAAATCTAACTGATCAATAATAATGATATAAATTTAAGTAATAATTATTATTAAAATCATATCAACATTGCGTTTTAGTACTTAATATATAATAAATTAAATTAGATAAACTAATAATATATAATATAGATTTACACAGTCTGGAATGATTTTTATAAACCCATTTTTTTAATTAGAATCTACTGTGTTTTCCCATACATATATATTTCTTAGACGATGATTGTTTAGACAAATAAAACGAATTTACCGATGGCGAGTATTTGTCAACCTTGATGTCCATTTACTGATGGACAACAATGTGAAGGTACCGTGTTCGATGTCCAACAGTGATGAAGTCTTTGAAGCATGAAGAAGCTGGCGCCAGGAAAATAATGTTATTTACACCAAAATGTACATAAAGACTTGTCTCGTACATAAAACTCTGTATGTACTTTCATTCACTTAGAGACTCATTCAGGAGGTCGCCATTCAGAAAAAAATGCTACATACAGAATCGTTTGTTGGTTAATTAATTATGTTTGCAGACAAACCAACCACGTGCATTGAAAACGATAAATGTTTCGTATTTATTCATATTTCTGTTTTCCCACTTAGTTAATCAAACATATATTTTTTATACGCATAATATATTGTGGAAATGCAATAAACCAATCGTTGATTCGTGGCAAAAATAATCAAATATTAATTTCGCGTCGCAACGGATCATAAACCCCACAATCATATCGACAAAGAGAAATTGCAAAAATTCGATTTGGTTAAACATGATTTGACTTGGTGGGAAAAATAATTTAATCTGCATATTCATGGAATATTTATAAAACATTGGGATGGGATTTGTAATTTTCACTTATTTTATATAACGGATTTGCATATTATGTAATCAAATATTAATAAATTGCTTTAAATAATATCACGCATTGCACTATATGTGTTTTTTTAAACTAGGCTTTGTAATAATATGATAGTTGAGTTTCGCCAAGAGTTTCGAAGCAATCTTGGTTAATCGTTATTTTTTTTATAATAATTTCATAAAATATAAGAAATTAAAAGTGTTTCTAAACTCCCTTAATTTTTTTTTAAATGTGGACGGATGTGACAAAGTGCTTTGACGTATTCGAGCTCTGCAACGATTGGATAAATTGTATTATTTTATTGCAACTCTCGGATATTTACATAAAAAATTATATGATATATATAAACACTTATCATACATCAATTATTATATTCACAGGACAAACTATAAAGTTGAATGCAAATTTCAAAAATACTAATATTATTATGTTATAATATTGTTTTGATAATATCCGAAAATTAAAGTAGAATAACATATTTTACCGAATAATAAAGTGCTCTAAAATTGTAAGCAATTGAAAACCAGTTTTTCACCCTCTTGGCCGAGGTGTGGTTATCAACAAAAGACATTGGATTTTTAACCTGTAGGTAGAAATAATTTTGAGGTATCACAATATTTACCAATTAGATTTCACCCTAATCCAAACAACGCATATAGTTTTTGTAACGGTTAATATTGGAGATTGTTTACAGGTAGTGAAATTCGACTTATTACAAAATCCATATTTATTTTGATGTACCACACCTTCTGTAATTCGCTTTATAACACATTATATTGCGCAATTTGTTATAAAAAAACAGGGCACTCGCGTTTCATATTGCTGTAACATACTTAATTACATTACAATATAACACACATTTATTTATGAAGAGTGCACATCGACCATAAAACATAACATTGCCACACACTTTCAGATTTTCAGATAGAAATTCAACAAAAACAGGTTATGTAAAAATATTGGAAGCCGTCTTCAAACAATAAATACTGTATGCAATCAGTCATATTGGGTCATATTGAAATATGATAAAATTAAACTTACATATCGGCAAATTTCGAACGTTGATTCAAGAGTCGTTGGGTTACTTACCTGAAAAAAATAAAATAAAAATTAATAATAATGCAAATATTGTCGAGACGTATTTAGATGAGGAGCAAAGGAAAGAGGAGCTGATGATGAGAGTAGTTGAGTGAAGAAGAGCGATGACCTGAAGCAATCAGTGCGAGACAATATTATGAACGAGAATAGAATCATCGATATAATCATAAAAGACAATAAACACTCTGATTATTAGCTAATATTACATACAATCATTACGAATTATTCATTGGAAATATCCGCGAACACAATAATTATATTGATGATTAAAGTCCTTGACAGACATCAGTAGACTTATTTATGTATTATGTGTATATTATAAAAAAAGAATAATATAATTTTCTAAACTAAACTACTAAAAAATGTATACTCCTGTAAAAATAAAGTCTATTTGTAGTACATATTCATACGAATGTTATGATGATGGGTTAGATTATTTATAAAAACGTCATTGTCTGGTTTTTACATGACATATAAAAAATAGTTAAGGGATTTGATGAACTATACATATGTGAAAATAAGAAGAGTATAAAAATACAATTATAAATAAAATAAGCACAACGTAATTATTTAATTGTAGGGAAAATTCTGGTATATTTTGTAAACAGATCTAGTCTAAGTGCTTTGACCTATTCGAGCTTTGCAACGATTTACTTTATTATTTGATTATTGTATTATTTCATTTCAACTCTCTGATATTTACACAAAACATTGTACGATATACATATGTATCACACTTATCAAAGATAAAATATTATATTCATAGGACAAACTATAAAGTTAAAGGCAAATTTCCAAAATAGTCGGTTTGTTTCATTCATATCCGAAAATTCAAATAGATTAATACATTTTACAATATAATAAAATTGTAAGCCGCGCAATTCTCTACAATTGTGATTGTAAACCTGTCTCTTTCAACCTCTTGGCCGAAGTTTGATTATGAAGTGTGTTTCATAATAAAGTTTACTCATAGAAAATACTATAATAAATTACATATATTAATTTTAAATAATCAAAAATCCTTTTTTAGTGTCACTCCAATATATCGCCTGCTCCAGCGTATATAATCGTAAGTGCAAAAAAAATTCTGTGTGCTCATAAGTCTTTATGGAACTGAAGCACATATTCAATCTGGTAACACTGCCTGTCACGTGTCACTCGATTTAATACCTACTATTGACAGAGACATGAAATGTGTTATAGATAATAGATGAATCTACATTAGTTGCCGGTCAAATAGGACTATTTTACTATTTCAAAAAAGTCCCACTTAGTAGGTTAAATAATGATTGAAAATAACCATTTTTAGACGTTTCATACATGCAATATGTGGCTCAATTCCATAATGACTTTAAAGCACACAGATTTTTTTGGCACTACGCTGGAGCAGGCGATCATATAATGATGATCTTGGTAGAAGATTTAAATTTCTTTTATTCTGATTGCTCTTTAAAATCATTCATATAAGATCCAGATGATTGGTTCATCTAATCACTTTTTTATTAATTTTATCATCATGTATGAGTCCAAATAACTAAATATTATTTATAGGGATAGAAATATAATTTAGTGAGCAGTGTCTCGTTAGCGTAGTATACGTGTTAAACCAAAAGGGTAATGATGGTAATTATCGATAATGTTTATTGGCTTTCTATGTTCTTTGTAGCGTGGTGTTGTCGCGTGTTGTTTGTTGGTCTCACTCAGCGTCCGCCTCGCTTTCCACCTTTAATCATGAGCCCGATTCATAATAATTGCACCACCGGTCTCATTTTTTATTATTTGTTGCTTTAACAATCAGTCATCGAGACATTAAAGCAAATTTTAATAAAAATCATTTGAGGAAGTCGCCACGTCCATGCAATTTTCGACAGACTGGGTCAAGGAAACCGCTTCACAAAGTCAACGGTCTTTTAACATCTGTTCATATAATTTAAAAATATATGAAAATTTTATATTAAAACACATGTACGGTGGATAAAAATAATATATACAATCAATCAAATATACAAACTGTTTCTTATGTTTGTGGAGCATGATTGATTACTCACCAACGGCCATGATTAGCCACACAGAAAAACTACAATATATTATTTTATTTATTTATATACGCTTTTGAGAAGATTTTTTTAGACACAACAACGTGTTAATTCATTGTCTATGGGTGATCTTAACTATTACTAGTTCTTAAGCTGAAACTCCAGGAAACCAGAGTAAACCTGGATCAAGAGGATCGATCGGGATTTTATTAATATTATTCCCGATCTCCCAGTCGTAATATCCGAACAAATTAATTTATTTTTAACTTGAGCGGGATATGAACCAATGACCACAGTATTTGTAGCCACGCGCCATATCCTCTGAGCTGTAAAAAATATTATGTAGGACTGTTTGTTTTTAGAAATATAGAAGTTCCGACAGAATTTCTATAAAATATTTTTTCTGTAAATTTTCATGTAAATAATGCATTTCATATATTTTTTTTACTTGAGCGGGATATAAACCCATGATTTTGTTATTAAAAATTAATTTTGATTTAAAAAAAATGTGTATCCTCTCTTTTCCTATAAGATTTGGCAAATTGGACTTATGCAGTGTGCAAAGAAAGCCGACAATATGTATAATTAATCAAATCTCAAAGTCATGTAAGAAAACAAATTTTCATTAAAAGAAAACATTTGTATCGATGATCCAATTAATACAATACTTATAATTTTTTTTTCACAAAACTTTTACTTATTTTTTTGATCCTGTACGTATATTCTGTAAAAATCGTCACTGGTTTTAAATAAATAAATATAACAATATCATCAATCACAGCCGTTTGAGGTGTGTACAGCGTGTATCTAAAATTACAAACATAATAGTTAATCGTTTTCCACCGGATTGATTGTAAATCATCGTCAATTTATAGCATAATTAAGCTTAAAATCGCACACGTGCAAACCGTTGTAACATGACAACTCCATCATTAGAACAGGAAAACAGTGCCAGGCATCCGTTAGTCCTTTAACGGCAGTTTTACAGGAAGTGCTCACTTTCTAAAACTAGTGAGTTGGTTTGTTGAAAAATTGCAACCTTATCAATGTATGAAGATTTACACTTATTAATTTAGGGTTTACAGTTACTACACACACGTTCGTTCATTCATACATTCGTTTGTTAGCGAATTTCATTCATCAAATTCAATTGTCCGACTTTGTTAATGGGACGCTAACAAATATTCCACTTATTCGTTGTGTATTGTTCTGTTGATAAGGATTATAAATCTCAAGTTTGTTAATACCAGACCTAGTTCAAGTGGGTGCAATAAAGTGCTTAAACGTCTTCGAACTCTGCAACGATTTTCTTTCTTATTAGATTATTGTATTATTTAATATCAACTATCCGATATACATCTACACTTAACATCATATCATACATCAATTATTATATTCATAGGGCAAAATATTAATTTAAAAAATAATAAATTTATCATATTAATATCCGAAAATTCAAATAGAATAATAACGAACAATAAAGCAATATGTGTATTAAAAATGTAAGCTGCGCAGTTCTCTACAATTGTAAGCAATTAAACATGATTTTCAACTCCCTTGGCCGAGGTTTGCTTATATTTTACGAAATTGATTGAATTTTTTTTAAATTCTGGATACAATATTATCGTTCTATTATCGCCTGCTCCAGCGTATAATATAGCGTAATTTATTAATATCGCCTGCTCCAGTGTATAATATCGTAAGTGCAAAAAAAATCTGCTTTTATGGAACTGAGCCACATATTGCATGTGTGAAATGTATGAAACGTCAATATCATATAATAATCATTATTTAACCTATTAAGTAGGAATTTTTTCGAAATAGTAAAATAGTCCTATTTGACCGGCAACTAATGTAGATTCATCCATTATCAATAACACATTTCATGTGTCATGTGGTATTTAATCGTAAACTGTTATATTTTATAAATAATAATTAAACCGAGTGACACGTGACACGCAATGTTACCAGGTTGAATATGTGGCTCAGTTCCATAAAGACTTAAGAGCACACAGATTTTTTTTGCATCCGTTAAACTCACCACTGGGCCACAAGGCGGCTCAAAATATATAAGTTTATTAATATTATTATATTTTAAGAGTGTTCTGTCAATATACAACAATTCAAATAGAATAATACATTTATAAAATAAATATATATCGTGACGCCTTCCCTATTGACGGGAGTCCCTTTTTAAGGGGTTGTCCAGGCCACCTTGGCCTTTACGGGAGAATATAGTAGAGATGGTTTCCCAGGCCACCACACAGCAATGAGTACTTAAGATCTAGTTTGCTAAGCTAGATCTACCAAGTGAATCGAACCCGGGAGTCTTCACTCACGAATCCGTTACACTAACCACTAGGCGGCTCGAATAATAATAATAATACATTTCACCACATAATAAAGATGATAGTCGCGCAGTGGTCTACAATTGAAAACCTGTCTCTTCACCCTCTCGGCCGAGGTTTGGTTAAGTTAACACACATTTGAATATCAGTAATAAAGAAGTGATAGTTAGATTCGGGTGGTGTTGTGATACTTGACAGTATATAAGTGATGCGATCACGCAATGCAAGGCCGTCGTGTTTCCGCAGGAAGTAACGGATCGCTAACGACGAACAGACACTCACTATTATTACAACAAACTGCGTTCAACAACCCAATCAAGGACATATTATGATACTGATTAATATTAAGCGACCGGTCCTTAAAAGCCGTGCAGAAAACGAGAGGAATCAGTGCATAGTGAAAAACGATCAATGATATTAAAAAAAGGAGTAGAAAATAATATTTTAATCAGACCAAGTTCAAGTGGGTGTATTGAAGTGCTTCGGTCTTTGAACGATTACCTGTATAATGTTACTTTATTATTTGATTATTGATATTTACACAAAACATTATATCATATACATCATCATCATCATAAGCACTCCAGTTCAGTGATGAACCAAGGTTTCCCGCACCAGCATCTTCCACTTATTTACTCCTCCAGTTATTAATTCCTAACTACCTTATAGAACTCGTCCGCCCATCTTAGCCTAGGTCTACCCTGCCTTCTCTTACCCACAGACAGTATAAGATTGTTTTGTTAATATCCGAAAATTAAATAAGAATAATATATTTTACCGATACATGCGTAATGAGCAATTGAAAACCAGTTTTTTTTATGTGATATATATCAACACTTATTATACATCAATTATTATATTCACAGGACAAATTATAAAGTTAAATGCAAATTTCAAAAATACTAATAATATTATGTTATAATATTGTTTTGTTAATATCCGAAAATTAAAGTAGAATAACATATTTTACCAAATAATAAAGTGCTCTAAAATTGTAAGCAATTGAAAACCAGTTTTTTCACCCTCTCAACCGAGGTTTGGTTATCATCATAAGGCATTGGATTTTTAACCTGTAGGTAGTAATAATTTTGAGGTATCACAATATCCACATAAATTGATGATGATGAGTTTTGAGTTTAGCAATTTTAGATATTTTACAATCTGGCTACATTATTTATATATTTTACTTTAAATTTATAAGTAATTAGGAATCAAATCTCTAGATATATGTTAAAAAACGAATCCCGGTTACGCAAATATATAGTCAAATAATTTCAACGAAAACTGTAATAATAACAATTTTAAACTTTTCAGTTATTTATTATTTAAAAATTAGAATCCAAGAACGTAAATTATTTAAATGAATTTAATCTCTGTGCAAAAAATCGTAAAATTTAACAAAAAGCTCATATTCATCTAAAGTTAATATAATTAATATTTGTATATAATTGATTTGCAGATTTCTGAACTGTCATACAAAAAGAGGTGCAAGAGAAAATCCGTGATGGAAAATAAGAAATTGATTATTTATACAGATGTATTTTTATGAACCAGGACCAGATTCAAGCGTACAAGACAATGATTAGTAATAATGCTTAGAACAAAATTGTAGGGTTTTTTTTAACTACAACCGATTTACAAAAAATATGCATCGTTAAAAATAAGATTACTTCAATTAATAATAGCGACAACTCCGGTCACGATTCTTACAATCTGTCTGCATTGTTTATATTGGCTATTTATTATCTGTCTTTTAAATAATTCGGGCATACAAGTAGTCCAGTTCAAGATTTGAATCAACTGTAACACGGATTTGGCCTTCATTTTATTAAATTTAAAAAAAATAATGCTTTCTATCTGTTGACATTGAAAAATCCAGTATTATTAATGACTTATCAAACGATAACGCATTGTGACGCATACGATAATTTGTAATAAATAAAAGATGTTTTCAGTAAAAAAAAAACTAACCCTCTTGACGTAGGGGAATTCTTCTTCTTTTTTAGATTTAATTAATTGAATGATAACAACCTTATAAAGAAGTGGTAAAATAATTGTTTAAACAGATGTTCCGGACCGAAAACACTCGTTTGAATTATTCAATGAAGTAATAACTATTTCTGGTTCATTTCTTGGAAAACGAGTTTGTTATCTCATATTGCGCTACTTTATACTCAATATTAAACAATTTAACTATTGAAACAATGGACTTAGTCATACGTTATGATTAGATAGTTATCATAAATATAAAAAACACATATAAATAAACGAGTATTATATACGCATATTGAAATGATAGATATACGATATGTAAAAAATCTTACAATAAAAAGCGTTTTCTGTTGATTTCAATAAAAAAAAATATTATTAATGATAAATACATTTTATAAATTGCTTGCTGTTATATAGATATACGTATTATTTCATATATTTTTTTATTATTATATTTAGTAATATAATTTTGATAAATTGTTTGGTCGAAATGAAATTACATCGTGCATGTCTACAAAAACAGTGGTTCTTGGTTCAAAATGTTGCTCGAAATATTAATATTAATAATTCGTTGCAATCAAATTGTAGTTAAATATTTAATATAACCAGCATAATCATAGTCATAGGCTCAAATAAAATAAAATTACCCGATCTATCATCTCGATCCAAGTTTACTCTGATTTCCTGGATTGTAAAGTAAATACTGAGGCGATTATTAAGTCGGTGACCTGTGTAACTAGTAATAGTCAAGATCAACGAATAAAATGTTTTGTGTGTAAAAAATTTAAAAACCTTCTAAGCAGCTGATACCTACATTAAGAAATAATTTAAAATATTAATTAAGTATTTAACAGGCACAATACACAGACGAAAGTCACCACTGAGTACTTCACAGAAACAGCTGATATGATTGATATATCGAGGTTGATTCATTTTAAAATGTGTAAAATCTTTGATTGGTTCAACTAATTTCAAAAATATTATATAAAAAATGTATATTTAATACATGTTTTCACTTATTCTTGCGATATCCTACCACTCCCTAAAATATTTTTAGTTAATTTCAAGTCAATCCTGTATAAAAAAATTAATTAAGGGTTAAATTTACAACATCTAGTAAATAGCTCGTCAAGGGGTACACATTTAATAATTATTTATTAGATATCGCATTACATATAAATATTTCGTGTAGCCCGTGTATTGTTGCACTTTTTTCTCCTATTCGATAAAGGCATAAGTGTGTCTCCCTCACTCAACACATTTCTAGTGACCACTGAGAGTGGTTGTGACAATACTTTGACAATAATATTTTAAACATGTTAAAGAAGTAGTCTTTGGTAAAAACTGAGCCTAGATGTATTTGTGTGTATGTTTGAGTCCATATGACATGTAGTAATAATGAATTTACCCATTTTACTGTGAAATGTATCTGAAGATATGAAGAGAGATGTTTACAGTATAATGTTTGCCAGATAACTCATGTTTTTGGCCACTTGATCTAAACACGCATTTAGACACTCATGCGATATCCTATGTTTATATCTAAGCAATGAGATTAGTTTAATATAATAGGTAATCGTAGAACATATTTATAATGAATTTCAATTTAAACTTCTTTTAAAAAATGTGACTGAGAATATTTTAGGGGATGGTAGTAAACATATATAAATGATTCCGTCACCGTAAATACGATAGTAGAGTTACTTAGCTACACTTATGATCGGTTTTTTGTTAGTTAATGCCTCGAGATGTTTTTGACCACGCATTTAAGCATACATGTTTACAGTATAATGTTTGCCAGGTAACTGATGTTTTTGGCCACTTGATCCACTTAATCTAAGCACGCATTTAGCCACTCATGCGATATCTTATGTTTATATCTATGCAATGAGATTAGTTTAATATAATAGGTATATGTTTGCCAGGTAATATGTTTTTAGCCACTTGAACTAACCACGCATTTAGCCACTCATGCGATATCTTATGTTTAAATCTATGATGTCACTTTAAAACAACCCTTAATGCAAGGCCAAACAGCTTGAAAACTGTCAATGGGTGAGTTCGCTGTCAAATTATGCACGCAGTGGACAGACATTTTCGCGGGGTTCGAATAATACAAAAATGAATTGAATGTTAGATTTTTGTAGTGACGTGATTGTGAGTGTTGGATGGATAGATTTGGTCTACTTCAGATTTAGCCGTGGAAGTGTAGAGCAGAGGCGCCATCGGTTGGCAAAGATCCAAGAAAGACCAGAAGCAGCATCATCATGAGTACCAGCACCACAAGTAGTAAGTCTGGTCAAAGAAAGCTCCTTCAACTTGGTCGGTGTACGCACGGCTCAAGGCGACTGAACCGAGGTTACCAGTTAAATTAAACACTATAAGGACGCGCCAAAAACAATGTCTATATAAATAAACAAACACAAAGCTGTGAGAAAATATTACTTTATACAAAAAAAAAATATCATTAAATCACTAATGTAAAATCGATACCACTATTTGTATTGATTGCCACATGCGAAACGACCAGTTCGCAGATTTTGAGATAAGATTAGAAGACGATCGTAGATAACTATTGAAACAATGCTGTAACCATAGCTCGGCTATGTGGGTGCACTGAAGTACCTTGAAGCAATGGACACTGCGCGGTTTATATTTTTATTAAATTGTATCAATCTATTTAAATTCTCTGATACATCCACCCAGTATTAGGCCACATTCTAAATTATCCCAGGAATATATTTTTAAAAAGTATGATAATTAATGTGTAAATTTACAAGGTGGACTGAGTATATTTTAAGGGGGTGGTAAGGTATCATAAGAATAATCGAAAAAAATAATTAATAATATTAATTACGTATAACAGACATAATATACACTTAACAGTACTTCAGAGAAACAGCTTAATTCCAAGATCGTAGCCCAAAATCGATTCCAAAAGCACTATTAATATTATTAATTATTTTTTAATTTTTCATTAATAAAAATTAGCTTTTTTCTAATATTATTATGATGACCCTACTACCC
>JAGTTH010006704.1:0-33570 GCA_022606485.1 Agraylea sexmaculata | reverse complement strand
TTTATTGGTTTATTTTAAAATATTATTCAGGAAATAGAATATTTTAATAATCCTTTATTTTGATATACGCTGGACAGTCTGAAAATGTATTTGCTGAAATGGCTCGATAGTCACGTACATATTTTTATGTCTTCCATTTTTCTATTTCACCATCTCTTCAATATATTTGATCGTTAAAATATAATTCGGCTCTTAAAGAACATATTTTTTGTATCTGAACTCATTTAATATGATTATTTTCAGCCGCTGTGTCTGAAAGTAGCTGAAAATAAAATTAGCCGTCAATTCGGCATTCCGACATTCAAATATCAATCTTGATTAAAGAATTCAATATTTTTACGAGAAATATATTTTAATATCCCGCTCAAAAAAAATGATTTGTTATATTACGACTGGGAGATCGGGAATTATATTAATAAAATCCCGATCGATCGCCTTAATCGTGGTTTACTCTGTTTTCCTGTATTGTAAGGTAAATACTAAGGTAATTATTAATTCGGTGACCTGTGTAACTAATAATAGTTAAGATCACACAATGAATTTACAAGTTTTTGTGTCTAAAAAAATCCCTCTCCTAATTGAAACCTGTATTTGCACTTATTTTTACTTTATAAAAACACTTTCATATAATATACAAAATTATAATAGTTAAGTATAATATAATATTAAGTCTGTGTAACTAGTAATAGTTAAGATCACTAACAAAAAATTATCTGAAAAATATTAAATATTCAATCATTCAATAATTTATTGATACGTCTTTGAGTTAAGAACCCATTGAATTTTTTCTGATAATTAATTCTTGCATTTTAATTAGTAAACTTAACAATTAATTGTATAATATATATTTTATATATTATAAAATATATTTTTGGCTAGATATTATAATTATGTACAATCGTATTTAAATATTTAAGTACATTACAAAGGATAATCATCGATTGTTAAAATAATAGTTAGCATAAGAGATTAAAGGAAAAACAAACCTTACAAATCTGATTTTATAAAAATAAAATAATAATTTTTCACATGATAAAATTTCCTTGTGCAACCGTTAATATTCTTAATATATTATTATTAGTAAGAAGTGTGTAAAGTGCCAAAATTCTTCTCTTTTTTTTTCGACCATACATATTTAAACAAAAATAAGTATTACGCAGAATATTTAATTTTGGAGTATTGCCAGACTGAACTAGCTCTATATTCTACAATGACAACACCGTATTTACCCAAAAACAACAAAGGATCCTCCATATAGTCAATAATATAAGGAGACCTAGTCCAAGTGGGTGTAATGATTTCCATTATAATATACCTCTTAATTAAAATAAATATTCAATATCGATACGTATAATAATTATGGCAGTATAGAACATCTATGCTCAATTTTTTATTTTATAATATCTTTTAAGTTGCTTAAAGATCACCTACTTCTGTGCACATATTTTCTACGAATAATATAAATAATTCATAATAATGAATTTTACTGTTTGTTATCTTATTCAAAGCAAGTCTTTTATTAATAAAATTGTCTGTTTATTTATCCTGAATATCATACATTTTGGTGAAATAATAAAGCTCGTCCTGAAACAAGGCTGATCTAAAATTCAAAGCATTCTTTGGTTATGGTTGCTTTTTACAAGGTTTCATGAAAAATTTAACTGGTGCACTCAACACGTTATATTTTATGCTATTTAATATTATAATGATTAAACTTATTAGTAATTAATTTATATGGTTGACATTTTTAAAATATTTAAAAAAAAATTGATATATTGAATGTCATTAATGTTTTATTTTTTGTTAATTTCAGCTTAATAAATCTGCAACATAATATTCTAATTTTTATAATGAGATATGATATAATATTAATTGATAAACTCACCGGAAAATAATATTTAAAATATAATTTAGTATATTATACGAAGGTGAATAATACAATAAGTGCAAATACAGGTTTCAATTACAAGCTTTTTGAGAGGGAATTTTTTATTTGTTTTTATAGACACAAAAACATGTAAATTCATTGTCTGATCTTAACTATTATTAGTTGCACAGGTCACCGAATTAATAATTACCTCAGTATTTACCTTACAATACAGGAAATTAGAGTAAACCTGGATCAAGGCGATTAATCGGGATTTGATTACTATTCTTCACAATCTCCGAGTCGTAATAACCGATCAAATATATATATATATATATATATTTATATATATATATATATTTATATATATATATATATAATTTAGCGGGATTTGAACCCATTAACTATTAGAATTTTTTAAAGCTGCTCCTTTTCCATTTGTTAAATATAGTATTAGCATATTTAGTTATTATTGGATTTAGTGTAACACATTTTGAATTCCAATATTTTGTCGACACCTTTTATAGCTTTTGGTCCTCATTCAAAGTACGCACTTTAATTTTAACGGGTTCGACGACACCAATAAATTATTTTAAAATAGCCAGTAATACTTGTGTTATATTCTATTGTTGATTGAACGTCTCTTGTATACAATTTGTTGGCCTATTACTCATAATTCCGGTAAAATATTATATTATACAAAAAAACACCAAACACGTGTTTTCTCGTTGATAAAAAAACGTATTCTCAGAAATATTAATTTACGTGTCGGAATCGCTATTTGTTATGACTTTGCTTACTATTTTTTATGGGACTGATTGAGGTCGACATGCCACATTTGTTATAATATGTTGTCGTGTTCTTATAAACGAAATATTTATTATTTTAAACTATTCGCTGCTTTTGAGGGAAGAAATAAATTAATACTTTAGTGATGGTATTGAAATGTAATTTTATAATGGGCTTGTTATCTTTCAAGCATCGCTGAACATCTTCACTCTTGTTTTTGAGGAGTTATATTTATTATGAATTATCTTTTGACAGAATATTGGAATATAAAGATTAAAATAATATCAAAATTCACAATGCCTTGTGAATTTGGAATGAATGAAAAAATGAATATGATTTTATTTATTTACATTTATAAAACAAAATCTACTACTACAATCGTTAATTAAATACCACAAACAGTTGTGATTGGTTATATTTTAACATATAATTGAAGCTTTGTCTCTGGGCATATCTAAAGTTTTAAATTCGCTCTATAAATCTAAGTAATAAAGAGTATATTTTAACTACTTTCTTGGTTACCTTTTGCTTTTTATTATTTTAATATAACAATTAACTCAACAAGTATACACTTAACAATCCAGGGAATCAGGGTAAACCACATTGAGACTATTAATTGGGATTTTATAAAAAATTCAAGGGCGTCTAATTATAAAAATAATGAAGTAAGATGTGTGTGTGCAAAGTAAGAATGCCACACAAGTGCATGTATAAATATCAAGATGGTGGTCCAAACAGCAGAGTCTGAGTGAGATTATTAGTGTTGTCTCTGTCAAAATCATCTGCTTGGTCCACAATCTTGATATTTATCATCCAATTGTTTTTGTGTTAATTATAAGCACTTTTTACAAGATTATTATAATAAATTCTGATTCTCAAAATGCTATGAATGTTATTCGGAGAAATCACACTATTTTTTTTTTTTGTTGATCTTCAAAGGATAAAAATATTAAATATTTGATTCGGTCAACTGTCAAAATGTGACAATTTAGATCACAATCTTTCTTCATAATAATTCGTTTGCCAGGAAATTGTGCCTGTACATCCAAATGTGCTTTTAAAATTATTTTGTCCTCTTTACATAACGATTTGGATAGTCGCCATATTTTCTTGTAAAATTTAATATACTTAATCACAATCCTTACTTGTTGATTTAATGGCATTCTTTTTCTCTGTTTACATTTTGTATGTTATGACCAACAGACGAGTGTAAGATAAACTAAGGGACAACTCTCTACAATGTGACTTTTTACATTATTTAATATGTGAAGCTTTTTTCTTTTCTCTTCATCATAATATAAATCTTGTTCGTTATAATTATTATATTACTTAAGTTTATATGGGATTGTGTCGATTTTTTTACTAACAGGTGTGTTTAATTATTAAGGAGTATTTGTGTGGAATTTTTACTCCCATTGTTATTTTTTAAGAGATAAGATAATAAAAAAATCTCACTATTTGTACAGGTGACGACAAAAGACAAAAGTCCCTTTATTATAATGTATTACATTTTCGAATTTGTATCACATATTGTGTTTTGAATATTTCATCAATACAGGGTGGACTTAAAATAACTGAGAATATTTTAGGGGATGGTAGAGTATCGCAAGAATGACAATAAAATAATAATAATAATTAACAATATTAATAGAGCTTTTGGAATCGAATTTGGGCCACCATATTGGAATCGAGTCCACTACCAATATTAAAAATAATTTTTGAAAAGAGTAAATTTTTTATTGCTTGGTAAAACTCCACATTGTCTAAAAATAGTACCTACATATTATAAAACGACTAAAAATTATAAATACTTACTTATCTTGTAATATAATTTTTTAAAGCAGCTTTGATAAATATTTAAATAAATACTCTTTTTTTCTGTTGATATGTAGAGCAAATGACAAACTAAATTTTATAATTTTCTCCATAAACACAAAAAACGTTATAAGTCAAATTTGTATGAGTGACAATTATTTATGTATAACAAGTTTTCCTCATTTTTAATATTATATAATAATCCTCACTCTATATAGATTTACTCACTTTGATACAAAAACCTTGTGTATATTTTTTAATATGTAATACATCCATTGTATCGAGGAAGAAGATTCTAATAAAGGAGAATGACAAAGAGATGTGAATTTAGACTTAAGCCGATGAGCTTTAAAGCTGCTTATTAATACAAAATATATTTTATATAAGTTCAAAATCATGTTAACCAATTCTAATAATTAGTTGCTTTGCATCTGTCCGAATTTTCAATATAAATTTAAATAATTTATGCAAATTACAGACCAGCTGGATAAATTGCTTGTGTCATCGACATTATCAAATGTGTTTTTTTTCAATTATTTATTTATTGTAGCCTTGTTTTGTTACACATGTGAACAATTTAACCACTGTGCTACCTGGTTGTATTTGAGTATTCTGTAAGGTACTCACTTCTCCGGTCACATTATGAAAATGTACCATTGTTATTCAAACACTCTTCTATGGCGCTTCAACTACTATACGTGGTTCAATTATTATATTTATAAATTAATAAAATAAATAATTCAAATAAAATAAAACCAATCACAGACATTTTCGGTAAATTTCTCTGTCCCTACGTGTGTCTCGAAACGACGATTCGAACCCGAAAAAACGGCTTGACAGTTCGCCGCGAAATTTCGCGTTCTGTTTGGTCGGGCATTAAAAGTCAGTACATATACGAAATCTTTTAATGAATTCATATTTATTTATTTAACGCCCAACTGAACTTTTACAAAAAAAAAATAGAGAAAAAATGTCTGTATGATAATAACAAAAAAAATAACGTTCTGAACATAAGTAAAAAAAAAATGAAAAGATACAAATTTACAATAAAAGAGTATGGTTATTAAATTAACAATAAAAAGTGTTAAAAAATATATATTTAACATAGGACTGAATATACGATTATTAAATCGTATATTTAGTCCTATATAGGTATATACGATTATTAAATCGAAGTTCATTGATTAGAATTACTAATTCGATAAAAAATATTTATTGTGATTTCATAAAAAATATATCCTATGTTGTATATTACAATACACTGAATCAGGTAATAAACACCTTCACAGTTACATAGTAAATTGTAAAAGGATACACATTTATTTATTCAGAGCCTTTTTAGACCCATAATTTATTTTTTGTTAAAATATGTTCATTATTTGTTTGAATTGGGATTTTTAAATGCTTTTGATATTTTTTTTTTATAAAATAAACATTTTAAAAATAAATATATGCTTATTTAGTGAAACAAAAAAGATTAAATTAAGCTGACGAGTGCTGCATTATCATCACTGCAACTTGGGATTTACCGTAATGCTCTAGGGGTACTGCAGTATGATATAATATGTATATAAAAAAATAAATGTGATTGATATGAAATATGGAGGAAACTATTATTACTGATTACTTATTATTCTTGCATCATATTAATATATGCCGTTTAAAATTAAATATATTTATTTTATTGTTGTTCTCTCAACGAACCAAGTATAATCTTTGTCTTTACATCTTCCTTCGCGTCTCACGTACTTGGTCAAGATCCTTTTACCTGAACACGGACAGGATGTTGTATGGACATAAAGCCTTCATTACAATAATTATATGTGATGTAATGTTTCAATATTATTGTTCATTAATTATTATGTATTGTTTTGTTACAGATTATTTCCCGCATAAATTGACAAGTAAGATTATTTTAATATATATATGCTACATTAAATTCAAATATCCCAATTGAAGGTATTCCTGAAATGGCACACGTCCTATTTTAATTCATGTGGGAATCTAACAATTCCCATGAACATTTAATCATATTTCAGATTATGTCTGAAATATCCACAATCAGAAATTAAAGCAATTAAAAAATTTTTTAATTGCTCACGTTATTATTCGGTTAAAAGTTAAAATAAAATAATACGATAATCAGATATTAAAGGAAAATGTTACAGAGCTCTAAAACGTCAAAGAAAAACTGGGATCAATTTTTTTATATAAATAATTTATAGCATTTTTTAAAAGATATTTATCAAAAAAATAATGCAAGTTTTCAAAGTATTTAATTATTTTATTTATTATTAGTTCATTTGTCGAAGTAGTTGTTATTATACAGAAAATTAATCATATACTTATTAAATTTTATAGCCATATAATTACAGTTTTACAATATCACCGATAGAGCGGCCTTCTTCGACTTCGTTCGTTCGAAATATTCACTTTACAAACTAAAGGATCAGAGTAAACCTCCTCCGAGACATTTTATATAATTCTAATAAAAAACACGTAGTCTAGTCTCAACACATTTTAATCCATAGTTATATGCTTGTTAAATTTAATACCGATATAGTTTAATCGTCCGATTGCCACCTCGCTTAATATAATATACACTCAAGTTACAAACTAAGGATTAAACCTATTTATATTTAGTAGTTATCCTAGTTTGGTTATTATAATCTATATAAAGCTGGTTGATCCAATACGTGTTCTATCTAAAATCACACAACACTTTCAACAGCTTCTTCATATCCCGCAAATCCTATGTTAAGCCCCAATTCAATCCACACACACAGGCTTAATATTTAATTTTAATATTTATTTTGAACAATGCTTGTAATATTTCTCACAGAAACGAATACATTTTTTGTCTTCCTTAAGCCGGTCTTTCATATAAATTAAAGGCGCTGACGGAGAATATTTTTTTTTTGCAGTACACTCGACTGAAATATGTATTCCTTTCAGCTTTCACTAAGAAACATTATCATATTTGAGATGAATAAATTGACCGCTGGATAATAATATTTTTTCTATTAAAAAAATATTCAGAAAATGATGAGTGAAAGCACGACATTTAAGAAAATGAGAATTTAAATATGTATAGAAATACAATTATTGTTTCTTTAAAGAAAATGACAAATGATAATTCCGCCAAAAAGTAAACACTATCAGCAATTATTATTTCTAATCAGATTGTGGAATTATATTAGTTTACAACTTTAACTACTTATTTATTTTAGATGTTATTTTAATATATTGCAGCAATTTAAATTATATAATTTTATTAAAATTGGTCTTTTCTTGATGTGTTCTCATTTATCATTTTCTGAATCAATCAAATCCAAATTTTTTTTCATCTCTTTTATATTCTAAATTTGATAGTTGATTTGTCTTAAGATTTAATAGCAATTAAATATTTATCGCCTTATTTTATTTACATAGTATTGTTAAAAAAATATAGCGTGTGCTAATAAAGGGATTGTGTGGAATACTGAAATTGTCAGTAATAAAAGCTATCTGAACCATAATTTGTTCCTACAGGTAACCACTGATTTAAAAATAAATTTAATCATGACTACGGTATCGTTTTGGGGCATTCGGTATTTTGATTTATTAAGTTGTTATAATATCAATGTTAAATTTATTTAGAATAGAATTGTATTGACATTGTCAATTTCGAGATAATCGAGTAAGTATTTAATTTTATGTTTCTTTACGGAAAATGTGCGTATTCATTTATCCTCCCTTATTCCACCATGTCCCTCATTTATATTTAATTCGAAATGAATATTTATCGTCCATTTTTCTGTCGCATTTTCTAATACGTTGTATTTTTTTTACGTTAATAAAAATCATTGGTGTAGATTGGAATGACTTTCACAACATCTTCATCGCCCTCTCGATCTAAAATAAATAAATAAAAGTAGCCGATAACGAGCATATAACGTGTTTGTATCCCCTTGGTATAGTTTTTCTTCGGCCCTATTGTTCTCTGTATGCACTTCCTTCTTCTGATGAAGCAACCATTAAACCTCAAAGATTGATTGGTTTATTGTATCTATATATATATATATATATAAGGGTTGCTACCCTCCGCTTTACCCCAATATCATTATTAAACGAGCTTTATTAATCTTTGTTAAACACTAACCGTGTGATGGCTGATATCGAGTTACTATCGTGTAAAATGTATTGTAACAACACTTATAGATATTTATTCAAAAATTATCAGTTTGATATATTTTAATAAAAGCCGATTGCCTAACTGTAAATTTTCAGGTTTATTATTTTTCCTAACTAGGTACATTTTATTTATAAAAATATAGACACGCTTTAAAACGAACTGAAATACCGCAAACGGCAAATATTAATATTATTTTATAGTGTAACCAATTAATTGAGGATTTTTATTTAAACAATACAATTTTTTTAAATATATTATAAAGGGAGATAGATTATATTAATCATGATTAATAAATTAAATAATTAAGGGGGGATTTCTATTTCAGATAAACATGAAATAATGCAAATTTTAATAAATAATAAATGTTTTTTTTCTTGTCTCGATCCAGGCGCTTGGCAGTACATAAACCCCCTCCCATACCTACCACGCCATCGCTAATATCAGAAAATATTTGACAGTATAAAGGTGGACTTAAATTAAGCGAAAATAAATTAAATATTAAAAAAATATATATGTATTAATTAAAAATAATATGTATTAATAACGTATTTAACAGATACCCCCAAAAGTCACTACTGAGTACTTCACAGAAACAGCTGATTCCAAGATGGTGGCCCAAACTCAATCCCTAAAGAACCACCTATTAATATTTTTAGTTAATAATAAATAAATATTTAAAAAAATATATGTAATACTTACATAGTATATATATATATATATATATATATATACTATATATATATATATATATATATATATATATATATATATATACTCTTCTACTACTTCTATATATATATATATATATATATTGATTTGTCGTATATATTTCGTTGGAAAAAGCCAATTAGCACCTTGAAATTAATAAAGCTCTGCGGAAATGTGTTTATTCTGCTTAAGAAATACTAATGACTTAACAAATATACAAAGGTTGTCCTGTGGAGAATGCACGACTCAATTTCCTTGTGCATAAATAAAATGTCTTCTACCCGTAAATTGAGCGAGAGTCTTTTTTACAATTTTATTTATAAATTAGTCAAACTCTGGCGAAAAATATTGATTTATTATATTAGGATGCATTTCATCAGAAGGGACAGGTGAATATACCGAATTCGGAAGCTCTCTCTTTGAATGTGGACACGTGAATAATTCAACAACTAGTCCCAATACCGAATATGGTAACTTAACCACTTCACAGCATCGAAAGTATATTTTTTGGCCAATATTATATGGAAATATGTGTTGAAAGGCAACTTTCACCCAATAATGTAAGTGGTATTGAAAGCACTTTCCATATTTAATATAAATTATAGTAATATTTATTTTATTATAACCGTAACAAAAATTATTTTGATTATAAAGTCAATCAGATTGTTACCACTGATATAACTGAATTTTTAAATATCAAGATGACCAAGCGATGAGTTTGACTGAAGCAACACTACTTGTCTCACTCAGACTCGTCTACATGGTTTGCCATCTTGATATTTATGCTTCACCAATTTTTGACATACATAAGTAATAACCAAAAGTCCGATCGATATATTAGCAAGCCATACAATGATGTTTCAATATCAGAAGACAAAGGAAACACTACTTATCTCACTCAGACTCGACTACTTGGTCCGCCATCTTGATATTTATACAGTTTATATAGTTGTATGGCCTGTTATCAATTAGAGCCACCATTTGTAACTGTAATAGTTAAAGAGATAACAAATATGTTAAAATAAAAAAAAGTCATATAAATCCTTTTAATAAATACAATCAACTATCGAGAAAATTACACCCATTTATAAAAAATATATTGATTAATTAATTATTAAAGTCGTATATTTATTATAATATAAAGTATACATATTTTTAATATGAGTCGATTTTTATGTGATATTATTTAAAAAAATATATTAATGAGACTATTAACTGTTAAATTGTTAACAACTTTTCTTCATTATTGCAATTTAAATCATCTTTTAATAATATTTTGTGTGCCTGTGCTTCTTTATGTTTATTTATTGTAACCCAATTATAAATACGGTTTACAAATAAAACGTTTAATATTATTTTTTGTTAAAACCTACTACACACTAGGTAATAAAAATTAAAACTCTTTAGCTGCATTCTTGACCAAATGAATTTGTATGAAAAATATCATCAATCAATAAAATGCATAGTGTGTGTAAAAAAAACGAGAAAAAATATAAAAAAATACCCGTTCTATTAATTTTCATTGCTGTCAATTTTGGAAATACGTAAATAGTTATAGGAGTTTTTCGGAATATTTTCATTTAATAGTTTGATCACTAAATAATTGAAAAATATTAATATTATGCTAAAGAGTTACACATGATCTCTCGTTTTTTAAAGAATATAATAAAACATTGTCTTTTTTCTTGTATTATTATATTGTATGTAGGAATGCAAACATTAATTTACTGTCAGTGATTTTATTTCTCCCTCATCTTGTTTGCTTTATTATACAACACATTCCTCCGCAAATATTTGACTCTGTTTATTAATTTCATTTTTTATTAACCCCATCAAAATGTTAAAACAAACCTAGCAATTTACTACCCTCGATTTATTCGCTGGCCTTATCTGTATTTTATACCAAGGCATTTTTTGGTGATTCATAATATTGTCACGTTTGATCTGAGAAGTCCGATGATGACACACAATGTTAGGCATGTGAAGTATTCGGTATGATTTTATCGCAATGTTTTCAATAATGTTATTCAGTCTTTGACAATAACTCGTCTGTGTAAGTCAGTGTATTAAATACTAATAGGAATATTTTTATCAGTCAAAACTGTTTTGGTAGGATTTATTTAAAGCATACAGGTAAGATAAAATATGTGTCTTATAATTATTATTTCAATTCGTTGAGCTTAGATTAATTTACAAATCATATTTAATACTGACTAATAACGTAAATAAAAGGTTAAACGTGTGTATTTACTGTCTAGGAAAATATTACAAATTAGGGAAGCTTTTATATTTAGAAAAAAATTAAATATTATGTATCAAGAATTTTCAAAACACAATATTAAATATTTGAGGAATAAAGTTAATTTTTTAAGAGCTATAAATCTATCTATAAATATGAATAAAAAACGAGTTTGATAATTTCATACTTTGGGTTTCCGTATACAGGGTGGACTTGGATTAATTGTGAATATTTTAGGGGGTGGTAGGGTATTGCAAATATAATTATAAAAAATATGTACTTAACAGATATAATACACACGTGACTCACTACTGAGTACTTCACAGAAACAGCTGATTCCAAGATGGAGGGTCCAAACTCGATTGTAAAAACACTAATTAGATATATACACACTATTAATATTTTTAATAAAGTACATATATACACACACACACACACACACACACACACAGTATATATATATATATATATATATAATACAATAATTTTTGCGTTGCCCAACTTCTCATTGAAATATTTGACTGATTTAAAAAGAATTGAGGAAATCCTAACTTAATTTAATGGAAAAGATCATGTACATAATATGTATTATTAGATTTATATCAGTTTACAATGATTAAAAATAGAATTTATCTAGAAAAGAGACAGATATAAAACTGATAACTGTCGAGTTTAAGCAGTAGTGATTGCACAAAAATTTGGAAATTGAAGTTAGGTAAGGTTAAATAGCATAAAATATGTTTGAATAACACCAAGTTTGAAATCTATAAAATTTATCGTCTAGCAAATGGAAATATATTGAATTAGGCATTTTAATTGAGTGGCGACAAATGTTTGTAATCGAATTTATCCGAGTGGGAAAAGTGCTTTCGATAATATTTCTCTTTGAGCTTTCGCATGGGTTCAGAACTATTTTCAGTAGGGCTAAATCCTCTGTCAAAGGCTGTAGCTCTCCCAATTTTGTTCATTTAAAGAATGCCGAAGGCTTTAGCGAACTTCTTGCCTACAATTCTAGTCAACCCCCCGAAGCATCCCTTCAAAGCCGGCGAACTTCAATACATATTCAATGTAGTTGTGCACATGTGGCTGGATATTGCACCGCATATTGAAAACACGTTTGTCGGTGCCAACTTTGCTTAAATAAAAATAAGAAAAAATACATATAAATTTGCGGGAAGCTCTTCAAAATGTCTCACTTTAAAACAAGCCATTGAAAATACTATACATACGAAAATAACATCTATATTGTCATACACAAGCGTTTATATTATTGAGGCATTTTATTTGGGATTCTACTAAAGAAATAGTCTTTATAAAATAAATAATGGGGTTAAATAAGTATCTAAATACCAAATCGATTTTCTGACGTATAAAAATAGTTTTTATTGTAGTCCAAATTAATCAGAACAAACCACACTGATAAATACTATTAATAATTTATACTCACAATCTTAGATATATATTTTTTAATTAAATTAAATATACAAGGATGTTATTATTTAAATTAACAGATTATTTTTAAAAAAATGTAGTAATCCTATAAAATAGCTAACAAATTATTTATGCATAATACGAAAAACTTAAATATTGGTTTTCAATAGTAAAAAGTAGACATGTGGATGAAAAAAATTATAAAATTTCTAGTATCAACAGTCATTTAACATAATTGCATAAACGGTATTTTAAATAAAATTTAAAAAAAATTACCTAGGCTGGGAATTTATTATTACTATCTGTGCGCTTATTTTATTTATAATTAATTTATATGTATTTATTAAATTAAATGTTAAAAAATCGATTGAACTAAGGTGTATTTAAATTAATAAAATTAATTATTCACTAACAAATTATTTATTCGTAATTAGGAAAAACTTCCAAAACATTACTATCTGTTTTCGATAGAAAAAAGTAGACATGTGGGTGAAAAAGTTATAAATCATCCACTTACATAATTGAATAAAATTTTTAAAAAATATTATTATTTTAACCTAGAGGCTTGGAATTTATTATTATTGTCTGTGCGCTCATTTTATTTATAATTAATATATAATTTGTATAGGATAATTACAAAATTTAGTGTTAAATTTGGTAAACTAAAGGTAAAGTCGATCAATTAATAAAAATAATACAAACATATTTACTATAATATCTTTTGAATTATTTATACAAATAATTTGATTAGTTCCTTAATCATACTTACTTGAGGGGGGGTTTAATTAGAATTGTGACCCTTCCAGGGGGGGTTATTACAAATTGTGTAAATGCACGTGCAAAAGAGGTGAAACTAATTTAAGAGTTATTGTTATGAAGCACTCGGTGGTGATTAAACTAAGCCACATCTCCAAAGTGTAGTTTCAAGATGGCTAAATTTAATAAAGTATGCGAGTTGTTGCTAAATTAAAAATAAAGCGAGAAAAGCCATTAGCGCTAATGGGAAAAAATCTAAACAATCCAAATGTTGACACTTGCAGAACACAATACAGTGTCATGAATTGAAAACACTGTTGATTCTCTGCCTTTGTCCTCAACTCTCTCGTTGTATTAAAATATTGTATACAACTTGTTTTTAATTATTTATAATAAAAAAAATATAAACCAAAGGGGGCCTAAGATTTTTTCATATATAAAAAAATTAATAATAATAAAATAATTTATTAAGACAGCTTGAGAATCTTCGGTTTTATTAATATTTACAATAAACAAGTATGAGCTTATCACTTTATGATGTCATCGCATCGGTTCAAGTTCAAGGTCAATGTCGAATACGTCAACAAGGTATTGTTTACTTTGCAAAATGCCTAGTGCATTTTGGGTGAAATTAATCTGTACCGCACTTTGTTTACATATTAAAATCAGGCGCTCAATCACCTAATAAGTAAATACGCAAGATTCTCAAACTTTTTAAAATAATAATTAAAAATTAAATAGTTTAACTAGCCGACTTGGACCATTAATGAAGGTGTGGGTGTGTTACATTTAATGTACCATTCTTTAGATTTAATTATTTTAAGTTGAATAAATACATGTTTTATATTGCTTTTTAGGTGGCAAAATGAGGCTTTTAAACAGCCTCTGTATTTTCCTCATCTTCGTACTGTCCATCAGTTATTGCCGTTGTGCGAGTGGCGATGAAGAAGAAGTAGCAGCCATTGTGGAGTTATTGGAATTAGATTACGAAGATCAGTGTGTCAGTAAAGCAGAGGCTGATTGGGCTTTGCTTCTACAAAAACCCAATGCTTTGGAAGACAAGGTTTGTACATTTTCATTTAATTGAATCAATTAAAGTTCTGCTCCTTTTACACTTGATTTTGCGCCATCAAATATGCTGTATGTAAAAACAAACAGACACGACTCCAGTCCAGTTTTATAAATTTTTTTGGAATATTGGTCATAACGGATTCTTTTAAACCCTGTACTATTTGATTATAAAAATATCGTAAATTCATCTAACTATCCTTCATTTTGACGTTACAAAAAAATTGTATACATTTGTGGGTTTTTGATTCTAAATGCTTCATTTGTATAATTTTCCTTATAAATATGTATGTCCTTATAATATAATTTATAACAACAGCCTTGGATTGTGTAAATAATAAATTCCTTTCATTTTTTTTTACAAAAATATAACAAAATAAAATTTCCCATAAAACCACATTTTAAAGGAATACCTTTAACGCATATTTTTTTAATTGTTTTTAGTGAGAATATGGAGCATTTTTGAGGAAAATATAAATGTATGCCTCTTTATAATATATAAAATAATTTTAATAATAATTTACAACAACATCATGGGTCGCTTTTCCAATATTTTTTTATGATTTAATAATTCGAACGAAATTAACATAATTAATAATAAATATATCTTGGTGTGGATTTCATTTAATTTTTTTTAAATTATGGCAAAATGACAAAACTACATTAGTAAAACGTTAAAGATTATACATTTTTTAATTTTATTTTGAGAAAAAAATTAATTAAAAAATTGAGATTAAGGAGTAATGTTTATTCATTGCTAGAGTTTCTGGATTTTATATATGTGTATACATATCCAAACAAATAATCGGGTAATATAATGATATTTATTTGTAAAATAATTATGAAATGCCTCTTTACACAAATTTTATGTTGTTTAACAAAACACATTAAGGTCCGTTTTTAGCAGTTCATTTAAAAAAAAAAGATCATGGAAAATGGAGTTTACACTTGTTAATCTGTTGATTTTGCTCATTCTGGATAAACTCGGTGGAAAGTTTCCCCTCTTTTTGCCCGACTTAAACTTTGCTATTACCTTTGAAGTAACTTATGTATTACAGGAGGGGTATTTTTTTAAAATCAATTCCAAATGAATCTAAAGCTAGGCCATCGATGATTTAATTTAATTAATATGAAAAAATCTACAACATGTAATAGTAATAGAAGCATTTCGTCTAAATAATGAATGACTCGGCATTCTAAGCACGACAAGTTCTCTTGTACATATAAATTAACATTATTTTGAATACAATCGGTATAATAATTTAAATATCTGTATACAATAATTATAATTCCGAGATCGTCCTCGTCAATCAAGAGGCGCTATCTTTGTTGTATATTATTTGAATAATTATATATTTAACAAGTTGCTTGTTTTTAATATACATATATACTAAAAAGAATGTTTTCTATTTTCATTTCTAGTGGTTAAATTAAATTATTCATCCTTTAAGTATTTGATTGTACATTTTTTTTAAAATTAAGTTGGACTTTTAATCAGTCAGAATATTTAACATTATAAAGGGAGGGGGATTTTTTTTGTATACTTATTAATAATATAAATTGTATACTAACGTCCATTTTGATTGGATGAGTGTTTTATATTAAAATTGAATAAAATTAACAACTGAATGAAAATCAATCTTATATAAAAATAAATCCCCACCGTCCAATTCGATCAAAAATTAGAATTGAGTTCAATATTGAAATTATTTGTATAACCAAACCCGCATTTATAACTTGTCGCCCGTATATTTGGATTATTTCTCATGTTTTCAATTAAATCCTTTACATTTATTCATAACAGTAAATTTCGAATGTATGGGCTTGAAATCATTTTGGTATTGACTCTTTTTGGAAAATAATCTGGGATAATTAATTATAAATATAGGTTGTGAAGAATGTGTATTAGTATCGGATATGAGCGCATACTTGCTCTGTTTATGGTTAGTTAATAATAGTTCGGTTGCACGTGTAATACTTATAAATTGTACACGTGTGTAATCCAACTCAGATTTTTTTTAAATATTATCTGATAACAGAATATCCCCTAAATTCATTGAACAAGTCAATTTATTATACAATTTCTTTATTAAATATAATTTGCGTACAATGTTTTGATACATTATGATTGGTTGTTACAATGTTAAGTTTATAGACTTAGTCTTTTACTTATTTTAATACGGAGTATAATCAATTGATATTTAAAATAATTAATAAGTCATAACATAATTTATGGGAAAACACCAAAAACCCACTTGTGGAACTACTAAAAAATATATAAATATTATACATAATAAGAACAAGTCAATAAATATGATTTTCACTATTTCGATTTGAGAATTAGTCTAATTTAACTCACCGATATATTAGCAGGCCATACAATTGAATGTTTCAATATCAATATGGCGGAATAAGCAGACGAGTTTGACAGAGGCAACACTAATTGTCTCACTCAGACTCGTCTACTTGGTCTGCCATCTTGATATTTGCGCTTCATCAATTTTTGGCATACATAAGTAATAATCAAAAGTTAATCGATCGATACCATCGATATATTAGCAAGCCATACAATATTGTTTCAATATCAGAAGACATCAGACTCAGACTCGTCTACTTGGTCCGCCATCTTGATATTTATATCCAGTTGTATGGCCTGTTATCAATCAGAGCCATCATTAATTATCAATAAGCAAACACGAAATTTTTATTAAAATAACAAGAACGATCCAAATATTTATACAAAAATTAAGGGAGATCTTGATTGATCACATAATCATGGCGATTCGCGGTATTTTGGGTCTTTTCATACTCATACACATAAGATTAAGAGCAAATATTAAACTTTGGATATTTTCAGAGGCAAAATAACATAAAAACAATGTGATTGGTCACGATAACCAGCGTAATAGCTCAGGGGATAAGAAGCGTGGCTACAAATACTGTGGTCATGGGTTCAAATCCCACTCAAGTCAAGAATTTTTAAATTGATTTGATCGTTTATTACGACTGGGACATCGGGAATAATATTAATAAAATCCCGATCGATCGTCTCGATCCAGGTTTACTCTAATTTACTGGATTGTATGGTAAATACTGATTATTAAGTCGGTGACCTGTGTAACTAGTAATAAGTTAAGATCACCGACAGACAATAAATTTTAAAATGTAAAATGTGGTATTTACTAAAAAGCGTGTTAAATCTCATATATTTCAGTTTATTTCTCTTTCTAATACAAATAGTCTTCTTAAAAATGTTTTACAGAATAAAATTAGGGCGAACATGGGTTTTAATCGTTTATTGGTAGTATCAATAATATAAAAACACACAAGTGATTTTTTTATCCACTGAAGAATATGTCTTCCTTTAGATACAGTCAATTCAAAATATGATAAATCACTGGGTTGTTATAAATGAGGATTGGACCGAGTGTAGGTTTATGAGAATATCAGTTAAGTTGGACAGAAGTGTCACTGTTCATTCATTACTTCAAAGTGAACATTTTGACAACAGCTGCCACTACTTACTATTCCTAGAAGTATAACTACAGGCATTGTCAACTTATTTATTTTGTATCTATATTGAGAGTGTGAGGAATTCCCGAAAGTACAAGTGTCAATAAATATCGTCAAGCAGTCAATATTCTGGAGTAAGTGCACGAAAATCAACTGTCAAATTACTCCATGATGGATTGACACATTTTTATATATTATTATTGTTTAACGCTACTCTTGATTATAGTCTCAGGCGAATATTAACTAAATTATTAAACAATAGAAAATTGTATAAATAGTATTCTTAAATTAATGCTTCTGATTCAGTGAGTGTTTACGCTTGGGTTTCCTAGGCGTGCGTCGTTTAAACGTACACCATAAAAACGATACTAGAGTTGCTTTGCTGTAGTTCTGTTCGATATTTTTATTTGTAAATGCAATGTCTTTTACATGAATATAGAAGACATTGGTAAATGCTTCTTCTGAGCCTCGGTCGAGGCAGCAACAAACAAAAAACCGACCAAAAATATAGCAAAAAAACTCTACTATCATCATTATTTTGTGTACGTTTATAACGATATACACTTAGGAAACCATTACTTTATATTAATGATCGTGTTATATAAGTTTATAATTTCCACTATATTTTATATAAATAAATTACAAACTTTCTTCTTTTCTTTAAATAATTACTTTATACTTTCGGTAGCAAGTTAAATATATAATAGGCTGCTCTTTATGTTCTTATTCAGATGATAATTAACTTACTGCAAACGGTTTTGAACGGTAATATTGTAAATTTAATATGATATTACATTTTTTTAGTAATTTGTAAGTAATCTCGTCTCTGAGAATGTCTAAAGTTTGACATTTGCTCTAAAAACATAAGAGACAAAGATTATGATTGTAGTAATATAATTTTAGAGCATATTGATTTGTAAATATCATTGGAATTGAATATAAAAACCTTAGTTGGCAGAAAATAGGCATTTTGTCCTTTTTAAAACCAACCTAACATGACTTTTTTATTTTCGGATTCGCCATTACAAAGATAACAATTAATTTATAAAAAATCCGTTTTCCACAACTGCAGCTTATAATATAAAATAATTTTCAAAGCGAACCGTATCAAAAACGATTGGTCACTTCTGTACATAAATACACGTGGTTTGATCGTAAAGCTAGCTATATTTCTGTAAACACCAATAAACCATACAAATAGTTAATATTGGCCATCATTATAAACCCATTGATCTCATATACATCCACCTTTGATCGTCCACCATGGAGAATATATATTAATACATATTTTTGATTAGTATAGTGAAAACAATCCCGCTGTGAGGATTATTGAATTAGAGTTGTTCTTGTGGTTTTAATCAAGAGTTATGTGACCCCATGTTGACGGTACATGTCTAATGAAATGTTATATTGTCGTACTTTATTATCATTAATATATAGAGAAAATATAATATTGTATTAAATATATCAGATTTCTTTTTCCAATACTCGGAACCAACAAAACTCCACTAAGAAAACGTATGCCTAGAATATTAATTAGTATATTTGTTTTTTTTTTATAAAATATGGTTACCATAATGTTTGACAACTAGAAGAAACATCATATTTTAGGGTTTCAATAGATTAATTTATTTTATACAATATTTTCTATACAGATGATAAAAAATAAGTAAGTCTATTAGAAATTAATATACATTTTTTCACCGCCATTGGAAAACATCACATTAAAAATTGATAGTTTTTCGCAATATAATTGATAATATAAGGGGAAAAAAATATTAATTACGTATTTAACACAATATACACATGGCAGTCACTGCTGAGTGCTTCACAGAAACAGCTGATTCCAAGATGATGGCCCAAACTCAAACATATTAAAAAAAAATTATTCTTGCGATAACCATACGATCCCCTAAAATATGCTCAGTTAATTCAGGCTCATCCTGTATAAATGTATAAAAAATAATATTTAAAATTGTTTAATACATTTCATTTGCTTGGTTTAAGACATGTATTTTTTGCCGTATTTAATACCAGTAATGGAGGTTTTAAAAAAATTAAAATATCTAAAGAGGTTCTTTCGTCGTTTCTCAAGCTCTTCGCAATTAGGCTCGTTACCCTTGGAATTAATGTATTTTAATTTTAATTAAATACGAAACCTTCCTAATGAGATCCCCGAATTAATCATAAGGATTATCTTCACAATTTATAATCATACATATATACAATAATTCATAAATTAATCAAATAATACGTTAGGTCAGTCACGATTATTATATTTTAAAAAATCACTAATATATACTTTTGAGTAACAGTTTAAGGGTACAATTATTTTAAATTGAATCAGAGTTGGGTTGTGAACCCAACGCCTACACGATAATTTATATTGGCCAATTGATCGTGCGAATTGTTTGTAATTTAATATTTATATATTTAAATTATTAAATAAATATTTTCAACAGCATTTCCGCGGGGAAAGTTGAGGAAACGAATATTCCAATTCTATATAACTTAGTCTAAGCTAAACATTACGGATTCCTAAAAAATCTGATTTAAAATTTATTTTTGGCGGTTCTTTGGGCCGGAAATTGAATTGTCGCTCAAATGTTAGAAAGTCGTCTACAGGAATATGAAAGTTGCTTCAGTTTTTTATATTAATATATCGCACAGTTTTCGCGAAAATATAATAAATTTAAACATGAACAGGTTAAGTCTGGAGATTTGTTAAATTCATGTTTTAGACAAGTTGACGTAATTAATTATGACTGACATTTACACCCCTTTATTCCCATACAACTTACAGCTATGTATAAACATAACGTTATAATCCTAAATATTATTAATAAATGTGATAAAAATCCTAAAATAAGCCAATATTGTAAAAAAATCCGGTTAATAAGAATGTAAGTTATAGTGAATGTACTGTAATAATTATAATTAATTAAAGATCATTTTGAATATAAAATTATAGAGGAACTAGCAGAAAAAATATGGTTACCATTAACAGGCGAAACGAAACTATTATTTTAGTTAATTTATTCATAAAATATTTTCACTCATTTTTAATCCTAGTATACATAATGTATCTATAAAAAACTGCTTATATTAAAATTATAAATTTTGGAAATATAACTTTATATGATATTTTAAGGGGCATTAGTGTATAGCGAATATGTAAAAATTAAAATGAAATAACTTGGGTATCGTTTAAGCTACATACAATTTTGATTTCGGGTAATATTGACTGACAGCGGCTTAACATTAATAGCTAAAAGAAATATGGTTGCTAAAAAACAGGTGGGCCAATTTAAGTAATTTTTATCGGCAAAAAAAACGTAATATTTTCCGTATATAGAAATTAAGTTAAAAAAATATATCCGTACAAGATTTCCTTAAATAGGATTGTTTAAATTAAGATATTTTCTATGTAAATCTCGTCTTTTAATTTTTTTAAATAAATTTAATCAATATATTTAAAAAAACGAGTCTGTATGAATGGTTAAATAAAATCATGTAAAAATATATTCGTTTTATGTATATGAATTTACATTTTAGACGACATCAATGTGAAGTTTTCAATTAAAATTTGCATGAAATCTCTTTATTTTAAAATGCATATTTATTAAATAAATTTAATATTGGGTTAAGCAGAATTTATTAAAAACCATTAAGCTATTGTTTCAATTTAATACATACTTTAATAAACATATTAACAACCCTTTCCAGAAACAAACTGTCATATTTAATATTAATTTATATTTGATAGGAGATCTTAATTAGGCAAGGGTTGATTTATTTGATGATTTCATCCCGGAAATTATAATAATTTGGCATGGAAACTTGGACTATAAATATGTCCAAATTTTTCACGATTACATAGTAAAAGTTCGTAATAGAAAGTATGTCAAATTTTCCATATATTGTTGTGTAGCAGATGCTTTGCCTTGTTGTATCGATTCGGTAATAAACTTTTAGTGCAGCCTGTCGTCTGAATATATACATACATAAATATCACACACACACACACGCACACTTTACTACCGGTACAGGGTGACCAGATATATATATTTTTTATTAACAATTCGATAAATATAAGAAACCTTGTGTTTGTACACGAAAACGCTAATTTAACACACGTAAATAAACGCATAAAAATATTTCCGTCGGTTTTTATGTTTCTAACGCAAAATATTAAATTCATTATTGCGGAAGGGGCTATATTTTTTATTTCATACAATATTCAAATAAAAAGCGGACGAAATATTATTATACAGCCTCTAATGTTTTATGCATGGCGAACCTAATATAAACACTTTTCTTATCCTGAAAGCCACAAAAAATCAATAGATTTTTTTTCTTAAATTTTTGGGTTTTAATTGAGTAAGTTTGAAACAACATAAATTAATCATCTTAACTTTTATACGGTGTCGTTGTAAATTGGTATAATTTTTTTTTAAATATCACAATTATTAGAGAAAAATAGCGATTTTTTTATCAATAAGTAATTAAATTTTTTAACAAATTTGAAACAAACCGCTAATTAAGATTCCTGACAACTGCATGTATAAATATCAAGATGGCGGACCAAGTAGACGAGTCTGTCAAACTCATCTGCTTGGTCCACCATATTGATATTTATCATCCATTTGTCCGGCCTTCTTATATCCGTGGTCTCGACCAAACCCAAGCAGTCATTTTTCTAATTAAATATTAGAAAAATGACTGCTTGATCAAATTTAATTATATGATATTTGCCATAATTCTAGGTTATGGCAAATATCATATAATTTAATTTGATTGAATAAATCATTATTTTGTTGTATAAGATATTTGTTGAGAAAATTTCAAACATTGGTCATGCGTAAAGTTAATCCAACATACCCCAAACGTTTGTGATTGGTGATATCCCATTTTGGTATTATGGTGTAACCAATCACTTTCACAACTTTTATTTGATTTTTTTCTTTCACTCCATCTTCAGAGACAAAAGTTAAAAAATATATATCTATTTAATATGGAATTCATAGAAAATTATCAATATAAGAAACTGTGTTGAGACCAATCAATATATTTTATTATTGATTTATAAAATCGCACAATAATGCTAGTTTAGTTAAACTGCCGACTATTTTAATATCCCTATTTTATACAACAAAAAAAGACTCAAGAATCATATTTAGTTACTACATGTCCAAATATTATGATAATTGTAATTTTCAGCCCGTAACCTCAATAATTTGATTCACACGCGCACAGTGTGTATTTTTATATTTTAGTCGCGTGTGTTTACAGTGTTGAATGTTTACTAGAACGAGTAGTATACAAAATGTAAACAGAGCTTCAGTTTCAGGAGCTGAAAGAATCCAGGTCGGCCTTCTATTTAAACGTGAAATATGAAAATGCCTGTTTCAAAGTATCCACAGTAGTTTTGGTGTCGGTCTCTTTGATGATATTTACCCACTCGTACAGTAATTCCGTGATAAATCAACCGATTTAATTGTAAATCTTTCCGATTGTTGTACAGTGGAATAGACATTGTTGTGTGTATTTAGTTCAGTGGGTTACCGAATATCTGTTACCCGGTTGCCATCTGTCAGTCAAACCAGACCATTACTGCATTCAATGCTAGTGTTGGACTAATACATTTACCGGGAAATTATTTCAAACAACGAGCTTATCATAGATATAAACATAAGATATCGCATGAGTGGCTAAATGCGTGGTTAGTTCAAGTGGACTGTAAACATCTCTCTTCATATCTTCAGTTATATTTCACAGTAAAATGGGTAAATGCATTGTTACTACATGTCATATGGACTCAAACATACACTCAAATACATCTAGGCTCACTTTTTACCAAACTACTTCTTTAACATGTTTACAGTATTATTAAGTATTGTCACAGCCACTCTCAGAAGTCACTAGAAATGTGTTGAGTGAGGGAGACACACTTATGCTTTAATCGAATAGGAGAGAAGAGTGCAACAATACACGGGATAAAAAAATTACACGAATTATTTATATGCAATGCGATATCTAATATTTATATCTATAGTACAAATCAATTTATTATAATAATAAGTCTGATTTCCTGGATTGTAAGGTGAATACTGAACCAATTAAGACGGACAGAGCCGCTCTGTCGGTGACAGTGTAACTAATAAATAGATAAAATCTATCTAAAAATATAATTAACACGCTGTAAAATACAACTTAGGTTTAAGAGAATATGTTATTAAAAATGTGTAAGGAAAAAAATAATACTGGAATTGGGAGACATGTTGTTTCTTATGATTATAGAGAAAATCTCAACCTTATAACCATAGGATAAACGCATAGTGAACTTAATGGAAACCACTGTGATTAGTGATATATTATCGTTTATCTGTTTTAACAATTTAAGGTCGGTTTAAAAGTCGCTACACAAATAAAGAATCCACAACATACATGCATACAAAAAATTTTATATATGTAATTGATACAATACATTCGTATTTTACATTTCTATTCACGACAAAAAAAAATCTATCAAAAAGAATATTTTTTAATATAAAAATATATTCCAGCTCTGCATGCTTGTTTTACACATTGTAATATTAATTTCAAACCCTTATAAAATCTGTTTATATTCTCGTATAACTAAAAAGACAGCTCACGAGTAAATTAAGCAAACAAAAGCGTGTTACAATGTTTTGAGGCTTATTTCTTCACAACAACAACAATGTTTTGAATTTTAGATCAGAAACATTGTTTCAGGACCGGTAAAATTAATACGAAATGCTAATGTTATTTTACCACAATTTAGTAAGTCTTTTATACAAATTAAATTAAATAATATAAAATACGAATTCCCGGTTTAGCGTAACTATTCGATCTAAACCCAGAAATCTCAGTGGTTAATCCACGAAAGCTTGTATTGCTATATTTTTAACGATAATTTTGTATTAAATAAATTTACTTAATTAGAATTAATTGGATATAAATAATATAATTTTGATTCATCATAAACCAAATCTAGGTCGACGGATCTATTTCAAAAGCTGAATATTACATGCATATTGTAATAATACTGCCAACTATTGTCTTCACCTGCTTCATCCATTATCTTCTAATATCTACTACTAGTTAAATATAACTTAGATAAATTTAAATAAAGCCTTTTTTCGTACCGATATCCGGACGAACTTTATATTTAATTGTATCTCATATTATTAATCAACAATCGGTTACACAGCTGGTCTAAAGTTGATAATGTTATTTACAACAAATTATAGCAAAATAATTTTCATCTCAAAATTATAATCAGTGGTCATATTTTAAAGGAAAGTAAACAAGCCATTTTAAATGAAACAATTAGCATATTTTTTAAATGAATGGTTGATTTTTTTTCAAATAATAATATGATAATTATATGTTAACCGAAAAGCAATCACCATTTTTTTTACTTTATCGATAAAGTCTATTGTTTGTTTTAAAAATTAAAAAAACCTTCATTTCAGAAAAATATGCAATTTTTTATATTGAATAATTGAGAAACTCAGCATTAAAAGCTTCCAAATCTTGTTCGAAGCAAACAAATTGAGTAAAATGAGTAAAACGTACATCTTCTTTTATAACGTCAAAATGGAGGATAATTTGTTGGATTTGTGATATTTTTATCATCAAATAATACAAGTTAGGTTTAAGAGAATCCGTTATAAGAAACTAGATTCGGGAGCTCTTGTGTAAGCATTTTGATAAATTTTACAATGATTTAAATTAAACAAAAAACTAATTTTACAAAAAAAGTGTAGTTGACGACTTTCGGCTAAAGGACATATTTAAATATTTATTTGAACGGCATCGTATTTTTGTATGTTAAAATATTATACTAAGAATATTGAATATGTTTTTCAATAGGTACTGTTTCAATTGAATTGAATTCAACACCCTCATATTGATAATTGAATGGTTATTTTGTTCAAAAGTGGTGAAACGCAGATGTGAGAGTGTTTTTATTACACAAGGGGAACAACAATAATATTAAGTTCAGTTATTGAACACCACAACCATTTTACAATTTACTTTTATTGCTCAATTAGAAATATCTCATTGGCGAATGCTAATTGAAAACACTACAAAACGACGCGAAATGACAAAATATTTTAATTTAAATAAATCCATTAATAATTTATATCAAAACCGCTTAATTTTATGGATACACTCTTTTATATTCAGCATCTTTAGATACTTGAATTGCTCACTGCATTCAGTCTCAAAAGGTTTGTAGAGCAAATGTCAAACAAAACATGCCCAGAGGCTAAATAACTTTAATATCTTATATTACGATATAAAAAATCACAGCTGTTTGATGTAAATTAGTTTGACTTTGCGCGAGTCTGAAGTTTGAAATTTAATCATCAAATGTAATATAAAAATTTCTTCGACCAAAAAATTATAACTTATTCAATATGACGATTCCATTTGAATGTCAAGTAGGCGAGTTTAATTTATTTATTTAATTACTATTGTTATTCAAAATATTTTAATAACAACATCAAATTTCCTCATTTTTATGTTATACATTTATTAGCAATTTTTTTGACTGACCTAATTGAAGAATTTTCGTGAATAAACAGTCAAAATGATAATAATAAAAATGTAATATTCGGTTCGTTAGTTATGAATAATTAGTATAATTACTGAGCTGTCGTTGCTGATGATGATTGATGATGAATTTGCTTAGTTTAAAGTCGCCAACGAAAATTAATCTAATTATTGCCAAAATCAGTTATAATTCCCCACATCGTAATAATAATTGAACCACAAAAGCCTCTAACAAGATTGATTTGTCTTCTGTATAGTACACTATTTATATTATGGCACAAAATAAAATTAATAGCCCGTACGTGTTAAATTGACCAATGGCTAAGCTATGTTAGCCCCAATATAATATTATTATGTATAAATAATGTAAACCCCCCTATATACACATTTATACGGGTCATACAAATAATACGAAAATCCTGACTATTGAATAATACTACGAGATTATGTATGAAGTGCCCCTATGTTTATTTATTTTAAAATAATAGTTGGGATATGATCCTTAAATGATTAGTTTGTAAAATTTACTGACCTTTGTAAAAATCGTATAACCATTATTTTGTGAAGAAATAGTTGAAAAAAGGTTCGGTGGGCCAGGAAAATAAATGGTTGTATTTTTAGTGTCTAAAACTGCAGTAAAATCGGTCATGCATACATACCTTTGATTTAAAATAGCCAGTGGGAAAAAAAATGGCCCACGATCCGTAGTTTTCCGGAATCTAACTAGTGTAGTTATCGCATATAAATATGATATAAAAAATCCTGGTCGATGGATGTCGCATTCGTGGATTATTAAAGAAATCGATAATAGGTTAAGTTAAAAAAATAATTGTATTCAAATCGAACAAAATAAAAATCTTGTAAAAATAACCCTTCAGACACGCGACATGAAAGTCTTATAATTTTCACCATATGTAGTTAGTTTTTAAATTAACAAAAAATTGGGCAGATGAAGAATGTGAATATTTAGTAAAAATTGATTAAAAACCCTTAATAAAAATGTAATTGTTAAGCTTCATTGCCCAAACTAAAGAAAATAAATAAATAATGCCGAATGCTAAAGTCAAGACTAATCATGTGATAACGAGGTTAAGTTAATTTTTCTAACATTAAATATGATTGTATGAACAAACTATAATCTTCAAATAATTTTTTTCTAATACTTTCATTCGCAGGGATTGTGCGAATGAGAATATTTGTTATATCACTAATATGAAGCCTTTAATTATTATTTAAAAAATATACTAATTGAAGACTCTGATAATTAAAAAAACCACTGTTTCCAGAAGGAAATTCCGTTTTTAATTTAACACCATTTGTGAATCTGACGTTTCGTATTTGAATGATGTGTGATAAATGTTAATAGCTTTTAATTCCAATTAAAACTTGTTCTTAGAAACTCTAAAATGCAGCTGGATGCAGGCCAAAAGGATATCCAAGCATATTTAATATGTGGCCTGCCGGTGAACTGTTTTTAACTTATCACCTGCAAAACTATTCATTCAAATTCTAAATTTTATACAGTTTTTTTTTTAAAAGTTTTCATAGGATTTTTTCACATACATTGGATAATATATGAAATTGACCTTCATATAAAATTTTTTTTTTACAGTTGGATGTTGACAAAGCATTCGGTGAATTTGCAAAAACTCAAGCTCAAGAAGTCAAAGCCGCAAATACTTTTGAATATACATCTCCGTCATTGAAGAGGAGAGTTGAATTAATTTTGAACCCAGGAGAAGCTCTACTGCCAACTCGACAATGGCTAGATGTGAGAAATTATTATAATATTAATCTCTTTAACTCAATATTCTATGATGTTTTTTTTTCAGTTTGTATCATATGTGGATTCTGCAGAAAGCAACACTCAATATGCCAATGAGTATACGTGCGATAAAGAAAAACCAAATACTTGCAGTTATCCAGGTTAATTATTGGAAATGTAATGATATTCTTCAAATTTATTGTGTTTAATATTACAACGGTTTTACAGAGTTGCTTTCTACAATTGCAACTTCAAAAGATCATGGGTTACTCGACGCAGCTAAAGAATCGTGGGAGTCCAAACTGCCCGATGAAAAGATATTTGAATCGGAAATTCTCCCATTGCTTTCCGAGGCATCTACGGCAAGCGGTAATTAAATCAATACACACAATTTTAACGCATATTTCAATAAAATGTTTATTTAAAGGAAAATCATCCAACGTGCAAGAATATTGGGAGATGTTGATTGAATACAGTGGAGCTTTCGACAAAGCTGAAGAAATTTGGGATCAAATCTCTCCTCTATATGAAAAACTACAAAAGTATGTCTCACGCAAATTGGATCTTAATACAACATTGATTCCAGCACATTGGCTTGGTAAAATAATATATATTTTAGGATAAAATAGCAAACAAGACTAATTTTTTTTTTAAATATCAGGCTCAATATTCGGTGATGATTGGACAAATGTTGCGAAAGAAGTTGTTGCACATCCAAATATTTTACAAGAAATCAATAGAAACATGCAGAAAAAGGTATATAACCAATACAATATGTACAAAAAGAATGGTAACTATCTTAATATTAATTATAGCAACTCGGAGGCAGGACAGCTTTTAAATCGGCTAGCAATTTATTGAAACATTTAAATCTCGGTGAATTGAAAAACATCTTTTGGAGGGATTCACTCTTCGAACAGTCTTGCCCCACTCGATTGATCAACTTCTGTCAGTCCGGCACGATGAAAGTGTTCACTTGTAAAAATATTAGTTTCCCACTTTATCTCGATGCTCACGACGCTGTAATGGCAGTCAAAAGTGCAGAAATCAAAGCTTCTTATAGTACGAACACTCACATTTTGAGAGAGGCAAATAGGATTTCTCGTAAGTATTAACATGACATATTATGTGAACAGTAAAATAAGACGATTTTCTATTTCAGCCCTTATTGAGGCTATCAATGGACTTGGTTCACTACTTGCTGTCACTCCTGAAGAATTGAGTGTAGAAGTTTTACCATCAATTGTGAAAAATAAAAATGCCAAACTTACTCTGCAGTTCATCACGGCTTTGAGGGATTTACCAAAGTAATATTCACCACAATCGATAATATACATACATACATTTTTCTCTAATTAATTAAATATGTTTATAGGCTTTCATACTACTATGCTGCTGATCAATTGAGGTTAAAATTGTTTGAATTTGGAAAACCATCACAAATCGGTTCACTATGGAGCCGCACTAGGAGTGATATTTCCAAATTGTCGACATCCGATAAAGATTTTCTCGGAGATCCCTTCATAATTAGTAACAAAGCATACATTGGGTAAATTAATTTAAATAATGAGAGTAATACATCAGTTTCTCTTCATATTATTTTTAAATTGTAGAAAATTTTTGGCTACTGTTTTGAAATACCAATTACTAAGTGCATTGAATGAAAATTCATATAGTGAAGAAAATATTGTTCAACATCTGGGACAAAGTCCAAAACTCAAGTAAGTGGTTTTTTTGTAATCTTTCATAATAAATCATTTATTTATTTTAATTATATTTTTAGAAAACTCATGAGTGAAGGCTATTTGAATTCATGGCAAAAGGTTATTAAGGATAGTTTGAACATTGACAGTGTTGACGCAACAGCAATCCTCGAATATTATCAACCATTAAATGACTTTTTGAATAGTGAAATCGGAGAAGAAACTAAACAAAATACTGAAAATGAATACGTAGGTAACTATGACGAAGACGGAGAAGATGAAGAACCTGACGATAATATAGATTACAATTTGGTAAATGATAGAGAGATTAAGGAGAAAACTATTCTATCTCAACCTCCCGTAGAATCTAAGAAAGAGGACCTCAATGCACAACCTATTGAAGAAGATAAAGTAAACGAATTAGAAAGTGTTCCTACTGAAAATATTGAAAACCCTCACTTGGTCCCCAAAGAATCTGAAAGTGAAAATCCTGCTGCCTCATCAAGTGAACAAGGCGATGAGAAACTCGCTGCACAAGAAGCATCCGCTCTTCAATATGCATGGATAGCTCTAGGAATCCTAGTACTTATAATTATAATTTTGGCCATCATCGTTGCCAGGAAAAGGTATAAGCACAAGAAGGAACTCGAAAAGGAAAGGAGGGAAGGTTCGGCCTGAGATTTTGCATTGTAAAATGTGATACAGAAAAACTTAAAACATAGAGAGATATTTTTGTACTCCAGCTTTAACAATTATAAAACGTGTGTGCATGTGTGTGATTGTGCTCGGATATATTTTGAGCTGATTTCTGGTAAAACTCGGAACAATACAAGCTATGAGACAAATGTGTACTTTACCGTAAAATAAGTATATGTATTTATTATTAAAGTGGTATTAATATAAACATCCATATTCAATGTAAATTACCATTTCATATTAGACCTGTACTTACATTTTCATTCATTACTATCCATGACAAACTTTTTTCAATTCATTCAATGCATTCAATATACAAACCAAATAATATATTGCTTTTTAATATCAGGCAAGCTGTAATTAGGCTGTATTATTTATTTGTTTAATTTAGTGTGCACAATTTATTATTATTATGTGTGTATGTATTCTCAATATGTATCTATGGACATAAGTTACCTGGTATATTTTATAAATCGCTATAGATGATAGGCTTGTTATTTGTATTAATCAGAATCAAAGAATTAAAATAAATAAATTGTGTTTAAAAATTGTATTTTCTTTAGTCGGTAATTAAATTGAAATGATATCAATGATACCACTTTGATACTATTCTTTATGGATTTTCTCAGTACAACTTAAATAGCTGTAAAATATTATTTAGTTTATGTTATTCACCATTTAACATAGAATAATATCTTTTTATTCAGTATTTGATTTTCCCATTTTAATAAGTCATTATGGAATATTTTTTTCATGAATTTTATATTAATGTGCCTTTCGATACATTTGTTGTAAATTTAAATCTCCGCAGATTATTTAAAAATCAATCCGTTGCCGACTGTACAGATTTTTTTAAATAAATAATGTCATAATACATATTCTTTTCCTCATATACAAAAGCAACATAAAAATTTATTGAATTCAAAGTTCAATATACATATATTTAATATGTATTAGTAATAATATACTGATTTTACTCTAGCTGAATTGATTGAGTAATTGAGCAGTAAAAAAACACATAAGTGGATTTGAATTAATTTGGTGATTACATGGTTTTAGCTTGAAATATCAGATTCGTTTTCATTCTATTCAGTTTTTAAAACGAACAATTCTAAGAAATACTTAAATTCAAAGTAATTGTTCAGATTGGAATATTAATGGAGTCACATGGATTGGATAAAACATTGTGAATGGAATAATAATGAGTAAAAGTAATAAATTAGACTGATTTTTTTAATTCAAAATCAACTTTGGAGGGTTTCAATTTGAAGAATGAGTGGAAGATACCCTAAAATAAAATTAAACCTTATTATTAATTTTTGAGGGAATTCCACGAATACTTATTATTATATTATTTATTATATTTATAGACAAAGAAGGAGAGGGAATCATTTTTATAATTTGGATTCTACCTATGAATGGGTAACTTTGTTTATATTCATTTCAGTTTATAACCAAATATCGGCTTCTTGGTCATTTAAGGACTTAATTATTCATAAATACAAGTGGGAAAAACTGTTTGCAAATGTATTGGGTAAAAAATCTCATACACGAGGTTTATAAGCTATAGAACAAAAGGCTTATAGTACTGCCAAGTACATTTGATTAAATATAATAAAATTTCTAATATGTTTGTAGAGAAAATGTAAAACTTTAGATATGATCAGAGGCTAGATAACTTACCAACGGCGTTGATTGGTTACATTTTAATAACATAACTATTATGTTAATATATACATATATCACCAATCATCGCTATTTGTATAAACTTTGATGATCATTCTACAAACATAAGAAACAAAGAGTATATATTTACTCGATGAATAACAAAATGAATCATTCTATACTGTGAAATCTCGATAGACGTCTTTGGTAAATTGATGAACGCAAAATATTTTACTTGATAAACGACAATTGTTTGGAATACGATCCGCGTGCGTTACAGAAAATAGTAAAAAATACATTTACTTACTCTTAAAACATGTAGAAAATACATCCGGAAGGAGTTTTTATTAAGGACAAAATAAAAAAAAATACTTCACAGAATCACAGGGAATATTTTAAATTGGAATATGTGGCTCAGTTCCATAAGGTCCTAAGAGCACTATTTTTCTATATAATCTGGACAGATAGATGGTTGAAGGATAAAACTGTAGACAACATACGAATAAATTACACATACTTTAAACAAATATATATGTACTAGTGTAAGTTTAATTGAAATTTTCAATTTGTTAATGTTTTATAAATGTTCTGCTTCATATAAATCGAGATTTGTTGTTGAATGAAACCCAAGATGTTCATATTAAGTCCACGGAACGACCACTCAGTCCCACGAAGCCTTAAGAGCAAACAAAATGTCCCTGCCCAAATTGGTTGAATGATCCGTACATATAACATAATAATAACATACACACACGTTAGCCATATATATATATATATATATATATATATATATAT